>BMAO01018866.1:0-85918 GCA_019973975.1 Trichonephila clavata | reverse complement strand
AAACACGGAGAAAAAAGAAATACTCAAAACTGAGCACATGGACTTACTCATTCTGAAATGAGTTTGTTTATATCAGATTTGAACCCCTGCCTTTTCGAATATGAAACATTACATGTACTCAAAATTTCAAAAAATCGTTAATTAACACTATCAAACAAATTAAAAAAGATATTCAGGATTAAAGAAGTTTTTTTAATATACTGGCTACACATATTTTAAAAATAGGGGTCCGACAACAAATTTAGTTCTCATAAATCTTCCGAACTATTTTTCCTTTCTACCACGCTACTCGCGGACGAACACATGAGTACTATATTGTTTTGATTTTGTTATGACTTTAAGTCAAAACAGTCTTTTTCTTGACTTTTGAATTAAAGTTTTCACCTATTTTGTTTTAAAAAAGTATATGCCTTGTTTTTAATATAAGGCTTTTATAGGAATTTAGCGAAAAAATGTCAAAAACTTTTTTTGGTGGATTACTTAAAAAAACAAATTTAAGGTATGTGGCTACCTTCGGAGCATTTTATTGAAACACATTTTCAACTAAAAAAAACCCTTTTTTCTTTAAAAAGGATGTGCATAGAACTAGGAATTAAGGTTAAAGTGTAGTATAGGGGGGGGGGGAGGGCCTTGGCGATGAAAAATTTTTTTGGTGACCAAAATCGATCTCCAAGCTACTTCACTTAGCGATAGGTTTCCCGAAGCCAGAATGAATTCATCTCACCATAATATCTATATAAAAATCGAAAGGGCCCTCTCCCCTATACTACACTTGAGTCAGGAATTAAAATACAATTCCACAAAATTTTAAATTATTTTGGATAGATTGGGAATTTTTAGTGAAAAATTGCAGTTACAGTAAACCTTGTATTGAAAATTCTAATTAATATATTCAAATAATATTAAAACTGCACAAAAATAACAACATTATCTGTGCCTAGAGCGATAAAATTTATAATATTTTTTGAAATTTGTCAATTTTTTTAAAAAAACATGTTTTTTTTCTCACAAATTGTATGTGCAATAAAATCCATAAATACATACATAGAGATTATAGTCTATAATACAAATAAAAATTTTCTGAAAATTTCAATTCAATATCTTAAAAAGAAATCAATTTGTGAACTTTACTGTGAAGCCAAATAACATAGTTTCTCAGACAATGCTTTTAAAGATTTAAATACAATATGAAAAAATGTTCTACTCGTTGTACATTTCTTAAACTCACCATATTTATAGCTCAAACTCTTTAGCTTCATGTTTAACTAATTTTTTAACCCTTTTTCTGTTTTCTGGAGAGTTTTATAGTATATAAAAATTGTCGAGTTTAGTAAAATTTTCATCAAAAATAGCAATGAGGATCTTTTACACAAAATTCTAATGAATGTATTCAAATAATATTTATACAGCACATAAATAATGGAACATCTTTATATGTATTAGGAATTAAAAGTTTTTTAAATATGCCAAATTTTATGCAAAAACTCGATTTTTAAACAAATTAATGATTTTTTTCCCATTTAAATGCAATGAAGTACATAAATACAGTGAAATCCAAAAGTGTTCGTACACTTGCAGTTTCCTATAAAATTTAATGATTTTGAATAATAAAAATTAATGTATAGAAATTGTAATTTTTTATGATATCTGCAACTTGTTCTTAATGGAATGACATAATTATTTTTTTAAAAAAAGTATAACTATTATTTTTAAAAATTAATAATCAAAAAGCTACTGAAAAATTACGCCACAAAAGTATTTGTACACTTAACAAAAATCTCAACATAGCTTTAAATATTGTGTATTTCTTTCTTAATTTAATACTTAGTAGGATATCTTTTAGTGTCCATAACAACTTTTAAACATCTTCGTATAGATTTAATCAGTTTTTTGGAATTTCTGCTTCGATTTATCTCCATGCTTCTGTGATTATTGTTTTTACTTCCCATTATGTGTTTATATGTCATGTTTTCTTTTTATTTTAAATCTAGTTCTCCCCAAATATGCTCTGCTGGGCTAAATAAATTGATTGAGGAGGTGTTTTCACAAAATTTTGGGGCAGTTATAAAAACACCAGCGGTGTACATTGAGAGCATCATTATCCTGTTAAAAAATGAAGTCATATTCAATATCAAATTTTGGACAGACAATTTAAAATTTCTCTTTAAAATATTTAACTAGAGCTCATGATTCTCAATACCATCAAAAATTACCTAATTCTGTGGCTGATTTACGCCCCCATACAAGAACACTTCCACTTCCATGGTTCATTCATCCTATACTAGATTCTTGTGACTAAGTTTCAGAAAATTCAAAATTGTCAGGAAAGTGATTGGAATGACAGAAAATTCAACGTTTTTGGTTCTGATGGGCATATAATAGTTTTAAAGGAAAAAATGAGGCATTTAATTCCATGAATTTATGTGGAACAAGAGCTCCTCCAACTCCATGCTTTAACACAGAGGTGTTCTTGCAGGGTGGGTGTAAATAGGCTTCAGGATTAGGTAATTTGGTACTTTTTTGTGGTATTTAGAATCATGAGCTGTATTTAAATATTTTAAAGAGAAATTTTAAATTATCCTCTCAAAATTTGGATATTTTAGACGACTTCATTTTTTAACAGGATAATGACGCCAGGCGAACTGCTCTCAATGTACACTGCTGGTGTCTCTAAAACTGTACCCAAAATTTTGAAAACACCTCCTCAATCAATTTATTTAGCCCAGCAGAGCATATTTGGGAAGAACTAGATTTAAAGTAAAAAGAAAACATGACATATAAACACATAATGGGAAGTAAAAACAATAATCACTGAAGCATGGAGGTAAATCGATGCAGAAATTACAAAAAACTGATTAAATTTAAAGACATTTAAGACAAGACATTTAAAAGTTGTTGTGGACACTAAAAGATATCCTACTAAGTTCTAAATTAAGAAAGAAATACAATATTTATATATATATATAAAGCTATGTTGAGATTTTTGTTAAGTGTACGAAGACTTTAGTGGCGTAATTTTTCAGTAGCTTTTTGATTATTAATTTTCAAAAATAATAGTTATACTATTTTTAAAAAAATAATTATGTCATTCCGCCAAGAACAAGTTGCAGATATAAAAAAATTACAATTCCAAAATATTAATTTTTATTAGTCGGAAACAATAAATCTTATATGAAATTGCAAGTGTACGAACACTTTTTGGGTCTACTGTATATACACAGAGATAAGATTTTGATTCATAACACAGATACAACTAAATAAAACATGTTCTAAAAATTTAAATTCAATATCTTAAAAATATTTTATGTAGGGATCAGCATCTGGTTTTGTTAACTCCAATTCCAGTTTACTAATTATGCTATAAATTTGCTTCTAGATATCGTAGAAACAAAAATAGAGTGTTTTATGGAATCTGAAATGTATTGCCTATAAAATAAAAACACAAAAGTAATTTTGAAAATTTTCACCAAAACTGCGAATTTTGGGTAGTCACATATCTTAATGGAAATTTACTTGATTCATAATAAGTCATATTGTTTGATTTTTTGGGCACTTGCTTATAGGCAAATAATAATTTAAGTATTCCTTTGCAACATTGGAATAATTTTAGTTTTATTTTCATATTGAACTTTAAAATGGCTATTTCAAGAATACCTTTATTGTGACTATAGTGTTTTGTTTATTTGGATGAAAATAAATGAAGTATGTATATCAGATTCTTTGTATTTAACCCAATATAAATATATTTTATACTTTTTCTCATTAAAGAAAGGTAGAGAAAAATTATATTCTTACCGTAAAATCTGGCATATGCATACCATCGTATAACACGCACTTATACTTTCAAGTAGCAATTTTTAATTTCTATGTTTATTTGCTGTATAATGTGCACCCCTTTTTTATGAAGAAACCTGAGATGTATGTGAGCCATGCTCTTAAAGTTTGAAAGTCATTTATTCTAAGCTTTAGTAAAAAATAGTATACATCTAGAAGTGCAACCTTTCAAGTTCATAAGGAACGCCATTTCTTTTAAATGAACATCATTTCAATCTATGTAGAAATCTAATTTTTTTCCTATGCTCACGTTTTTATAAAGCTTTCATTTTTATACCTGGCATGTAACATGCACACGTTAAATTCAATCTTATTTTTTGTGTTAAAGGTGTACATCATACGCCAAATTTTACAATGCATATTACCACAACAATGACAATGTTCAAGATAACTTGTTAAGTTGGTGACCCTGATTTTGCATGAGTCGTATGCGCCAGATTGACAACCATGTGTTTATTACATATAATTTCGACAATATGGTTGCAAAAATATGTAAGTACCAAAAATTAATACGGCTTGGGTACAAAAACTCCTATTTGCAGGTATGTTGTACACAAGTGGGAAAAACATAAGAAATCTTGGTACTTATGTATTATCGCAACCAACTGGCGACATATATGAAATGAAACACCTGTTTGCCAATTCAGCACATACAACTCACAGGAAATTGGAGGATACTTGCATATTATCGCCAATTCTAAATAACTCGCTGAGTTGGCCACCCTGATTTCCTATGTGTGGTACATGCTGAATTGGCAACCAAGGGCTTAATTTCATATAATGTCACCAATAGGTTGCAATAAGACACAAGTACCAATGGGGGTTGCTAACTAGGCAAGTTATTATTAGATTTGTGGCATTTGTTGTGATAATACCTAAGTGCTGAAATCAGTAGTCTGACACACATGAAGACCCAAAAATTTAAAATATAGTTTTAAAAAACACGCTTTTATCGAACTAAAATCTCAATATAAGAATAAAATGATTAACGAGAGCATTAATGTCATTGTGGTAAAAGCGTGGGGGCCTTTGTACTACATTTTTACACTAACTCTGCATTTTGGAATAGAACTAGTAAGAAATTATAACAATATTGAGCACCCCACACTTTTATACGCAGTTATTATTTTTCCGGTTTCAATTTCTTTATTTCTTTTTGCTTCTTTTCTTGGCATTTCTAAATACCTTGTGTTCTATTTCTTTAAATCCTGGCACTCATATTTTTCTAATCTGTTTTCTATAAAAAATTACTTACATTTTTGCTTTTTAATGTAATCTCTTTTTTGCCAGGAATAAGCCATTCTTTTAAATTATTTTCATTTTGAGTTCGTAGTGGGAGACTGTCATCATTGATTGAAAACTATCGGATGGCAAAATTTTATTTGCAGCGATTTCAAAACCACTTCTAAAAGATATTTAATGTGTAGTGTACTGATAACAAATTAGTTCCTGTATGTATATATATATATTGTTCCAATGTGTGATATTTTTTGAACTGTTGTTTTATCCTTCATGTGTAATATTTATAAAATTGTATTTTTTAAACCTTTTAGCTTGTTTCTAAATTATGAATGCTTTATTTTTAATTTGCATTAATTTCATTTCTGCTTGTTAGCATTAATCTCCATTTTTAATATTTCCACTCATAATTTATTTTAAATTTTGCACATAGTTCAGAATTTTTCTCTTTTTTTTATATGTATATGTTTTTGTGGATAAAAATTAATCTATGAATTTCATACATTTTGCACTTTCTGCCAAAGACCATTGGTTTCACATTGTAGACTTTATCGTCATGTTCTAAATACTCATATGGGCGTAGCATAACACTACATGTGTTATGCTAAATTTTGTAGATAGCCATTTAGAAAACTATATAATTATGAACAACATTTGTAAAAATTTTACTCTAATGAGGAAAATTTCAAAATTCCTCTCAGAACCAGCTATTTATAAATTCTTCAGTAAATAATTTAGATGACTCACATATCCTAACATGTAATTTATTTGAAACAACACTGTTTGAAAGGCATTTTCACTCACATTTCATAACTCAAAGACATGATTTGATAAAAAAAAAAAAAAAGCTGTTTATTTATGTACTTTTATACACTAGAACCTATATTTAAAATGATAATTCAATGTATATTATATTAAACAGCTGTTCTGTACAAATAAGGATGGAGTTGACTATAATATAGATTAGATACTGTTTATAAAAAAAATCAATATATATAAAAAAATAAGTTATTGAAGAAAACATGTTTCAAAAATTTCACTTATATTCTTGTTAATTTTTGTAATGTATATATGTATGTGTATAATTTCCAGAATAAATATTTCAACAATATGATTTTGGTTTGTTTTATTTTTCTTGTTAACAGTGAATAATTGAAAAAGGTATTGAAAATAAAATTCTGTACAGCAAGTAAAATTGCTAAATTATGATTCTATTGGTCCTTATGATGTTATTTTTTCTTCTGAATGGGTGCTGAAAACTTCTCTAAAAGCTCTTTCCATTAGGTTAAAAACTAAATGTGTTTTATTAATGCAAAAATGTACTGTTAGAGTTGTTTTTACATTCTTCTAAGGACTAAAATTTTTAAGTATTTTAATTAAAAAAAACATTAACTTAAAAACTATTATATTTGTTTTCTTTGGTGATAGGAAAGTGTAAAATCAGTTGCTTTAACAAAAAACGAGCTTAGTTTGTAATATAGCAATGCATTTTCTTTATTTCCATGGGGATAGGTTTCTATTTAAACAAAACAATTGATATAAAGTGTACTTACACACCTGGGCCTAATGAGTGTTACTTTAGTCAAAAGGTTTTTTTCTTCAGGTTACATAATATGTAAAAAAAGCTATTTCTTTCTGGCATTGTTTTGAAATTTTTACTTAGAAAAATCTGTTATTTATCATAATGTTTCCTAGATATTTCTAATAACTTATTATTGAAGGGCTGAATTTTTTTAAATAAAAGTTAATTTTCTGCTTGTATATGATTTTAAGGAAACAATATAATGCTTCTAGAGAAACATAAATATAAATAATGAATCAAATTGCTTCTGGAACTAGTTCAAAATGCATACACATTTGTTAAACGATGACATCGAATTTATCTTTGCAGTTTTCAAAGATTTATATTTGCGGTATAAGTTCGAAGACATGCAGTTTGTGATCAAATAATAGTTGCATTTTTTTTTTCGAAAAGTAATATTTTTGTTGATACTTGCGTATTGTCGCACCGTATTGGCGACATTATATAAAACGAAGTACATGGTTGCTAATTCAGCGCGTAGGACACATGCGAAATCGTTACTGCCAATTTGGCGAGTTATCTTTAACTTAGGCACTTTCGCGATAATATGCGAGTACCTTTTTGTTACACACAATAAATGTAAAATGAATTTTGATTTCGAAGTTAAGTGTAAAAATTTCATGAAATGAAAATAAAATAATACGTAAGATGTAGAAAGTGAAAATTTACAACTCGGGTATCACATTTTTAAATCCCTTAAGATTTGGGTTAATAAATATTTTTCTGTTAAAAATTCATATTAGATACAACAGTACCGAAAATAAATGCTATACATACTCATTTTATTGTTTTAAACTCATATTTGATACATTAACAGATTCAAATACGAGTGCATTATATACTCATATCGATCTTTCATTCTCAAAAATTTGATCCCGTAACAGGTTCAAAAATGAGAATGTACTTGTGTCTCAATATGAGATTATGCGATTCTCAAATCTGAGTAAGCGTGCATCGGAGCTATTTTGAAAATGTGAATTACTCAAAAGTGTGTGTGTGTGTGTGAAGCTGTTTGCTCTCAGTTTTGAAAATCGTTTCTCGCAGTGAATGGGATGACGTTTGAGCTTTCAACAGATTCAACGAGCATCACACTTCTACACGGCGGGTCTTCAGCGGTACTAGGCTCGAATCCGCGATACACCATCCACGAGTCCGTTACCTTAACCACTAGGCTACCGCGGCCTTCAAGTGACGGGGGACGACACCTGAACTGGAACCCACTCTCTACACTTCCATATCATACTATCGTGAAAACTCTTTTAGTCTCCAATAGATGTTTCGTACATCAGCTCCTCTGCACGAAGGGTTTTGAGAATACTATCACCATAAATTCGAGGCTATAACCGTTTGTCTACTGCAGCCTATTGGAGATGAAATAAATTGGGGAAAATTTCTGAGTGAGTGAGCGTTTATTAACGTCGCAGTGGAGAGTTTCCGAGAAAGTATAGAAAAATATGCAGAAATTTCTAAAATTAAGCATTTATTAAGAAAGCAATTTGGTAAATCATTTATCATCGACTGAAATTATAGCGAACTTTTTTTTTGTAAATAAATAAGGATAACTTTTAGAATGCCTAAAATAAATATTGAAAAAATACACTGAAACAATTTTTTGTGATGAACACAGTAAAAAAAAATATATGTAAAATTAAAGTATTATATATAAACTATTATTATACAAATCATTAAATTAAGTTTTACTTGCAGAAGAATTTATCATCTGACAACAATAGCAACTGAAATATAAATCAGAATAATTCATAATAAAGTAAGAAAAAACAATTTTTACATCATAAAAAGATATGTATAAATTTTAATAACTAAATATGGCCATTAAAGGGCTATTAAATACTAAATATGGCCATTAAATGAAGCTATTTTTTTATGTTTAAGTGTGTGTGAACATTGAAAAATTATACATATAAATGTGTTTCAAGTAAGAAATGCTTATTGCAAAAATTAACGATTTATAAAGCTCTGATCAAAATATAATACAATAATTTTTTTTATCTTCCATACGAATATCATGGCCATTTTGGAGTTTTTAAGTCCATTTTAAAGCAAATTAACGAATTTTCCAAAAAAACTGAGTTTTTATATCATGAAGTATATATTAAACATATTAACAATCAAAAATGCCAAAAGGATATTGATCAATCTAATCAAATAAAAATAAGTGAACTAATTATACGTATCATTAAAATTCATTTATACAAAATAGAAGAATAAATTACACAACAATATGAATTAAACTGATTGCGATTTAAAAAAAAAAATCATTTATAAGAATCATAAAAATGAGCTAATTGCGAAATGTGCTGAAACTCAGACTTTAAACACAAATACTGAATAAATTATATACGATATAAAATAAATAATGTTTCTATCATGGTATTTTATAAAGAGCAGCAATGTAATATTCATAAAACTCTTTTTTTTTAATTTTTTTTTTTTTTTGTCCAGTTAACAAAGTAAGGTTGTATTTAAAACATTTTTGTGACCTCCTCCCAAAGTCTGACAATCTAACTTCGAAGATTCCCTACTCTAAAAAAATCGACTAGAACCCGATTATAGGATAATGATTAACAGGAAAGGAGTAGTCGATCTTTAAAAAAAAAAACACTAAGAAACAATTTTAAGCACAAATAAAATGTTAACCCTGCATTAAGTATTAGCCTAAGACATGCGAGATGGATCAATTAAATAATTAAATACTCAAAATACACGTATCTGTAATCCTTGAAAAATTACCAGAGATTAATTTGCAATAAAACGGAGGAAGCTTCTATCTTGAAAAGGCATTTCGTATTCGCCGCTCAATGTAATTTGTTCTGAGAGCTTTCCAATGGGATCATTCTAAAAGTGAGTAAATACCTTACTCTAGGGAAGGATTTGAAAAATAGCTGATTGGACCTGTTACCATTTAAAATAATAGTGAAAAATCTGAGTTAATGCTCTCATCTCTCTATACGGCATGTAAAAGATCCCTAGAGTGTCTATTTGGCTTGGGTGCTCTCGACAAAATTGAATCCTAGTAAAGGTTTGCATCGTTAAGAGCTCAAGTGCCTTCCTCTGGGGAGGTAACTGGGAGTCAAAATTACTTGCGGTAATTGGTATCCACTTATATGGTGTGCACTAAAAAGAGATACCAGCTTCCGGAGAATGTACTAGTCTGCAATAATAAAACACCAATCGGCAACCCATTAGAAATTTTAAAAAAAAACTCTCATCTCTCTCGCACTCCTTTATATAATAGAACTTATCTACGTATCACATTTTGATACTTACGTATTATCGCAACCTATTGGCGAAATTATATGAAACGAAGCACATGGTTTTCTAATTCAGCGCGTACGACACATAGGAAATCGGGATTGCCAACTTGGCGAATTATCTTGAACGTTGGCGACTGTTGCGATTATACGAAAGTACCTACATTTCTATTATAAAGAGTAGAAGAGCTCTAGACTTTCAATAACACTACCCCAAGTTAAAAATTAAATATCATTCTTCATTTAGAATTAAATCCACACAGGTTAAGTAATAAAATGAAAACCTGTACTAAGTTTGCATTTAAAAAAATTAAAACGGAAAAAACATTGTGTAAAGAAAAATGAGGAAACGGGGGGGGGGGGAGAAAAGAAGAGAAAAACTATCAGTAAAAGATTAACTGAATAAAAATATTGTAGCCTTAAATCTTGTTTTTTTTTTTAGACGTAATGGCTTCTCATGCCTTCACTGAGCTTGCCATTGTAAGGTGTTGTAGTAAACTGGAGATTGTACATTGTTTTGAAAAGAATCGGTGAGTTTTAGATTGTGACAGAAGCTCTCGAAGCTGCATACAAGTGTAGCTGGTGTCCGGACATATTCTGGAGTTAGAACCACAACTGTACCTGTAGTTTCGGAAATATATCGAAATTATATTTGTAGGGAAAGAAATCAACACTGATAATAAAAAAAAAGCTATGGTAAAGTTTAGGGGGGGAGGGAGTTGCTGTGAAATAAGGAGTGTATGCTTTTTCCTGAATAAACTTATGAAATAAGCCAAGTAAAAAGATAGTTTTATATATATTGACATGAGAATCAGAAATACTTTGTTAATTGCAACAATTTTTAATTGATACTACTTGGCAGCGCAGAAGGGGCTTCATTCAGTAATACTATTAACTCTATCACATAATGAACCGAAGCACTTAAGAATATGACTTCTTTATACCAGTTCTGAGAGTATTCAAAATATTCTTTTGGAATTCAGTTCTAAATGCGATTAAATGATTTTGAATATCTCCCTAAAAACTCAACAGTTTAGCTAGAATTGACATTTTTTTAAAATCTTTTGTGTCGTAAACCTTAATAGTCACTCAATTCCAAAACTAACGTACCGTAAAATCCGGTGTATTGCGCGCATCTATACTTTCAAGCTGCATTTTTTAGATGTATTCACGTCACCTAATAACGTACCCTCCCCCTTTTTTTTTTAGAAGAAACCTGACATATGCGTGTGCAGTTCTCTTTTGTTTCGAAGTCATATATTCCAGGTATTATTCCAAGCTTTAGAAAAACTAGTACATTTTTAGAACGGCAACCCTTTAAGTTCATAAAAGGAATGTCATTTCTTTTATATAAACAGTATTTCGAGATACATGTCGATGTCTAATATTTCTTCTATATGCTCATCTCTCTTTTTTTTATACCCGGAGTATAACGCGCGCCCCTAAATTTTGATCTTATTTTTTATGTTAAAAGTGCGCGTTATAAGCCAGATTTTACGGTAATATGCTAAAAAAAAGTTTTTTTTATAAAAGGAATTGGTTAAACAGCATATTTTATTATAACAAGAACTACAAATAAACTAAAAACTCTTTGAAAATCATTCTAGCCTTTAATGGGTAATTGTTCTACAAATGGAATAATTAGTCACTAGGAGAAAACTCAATTAAAAGATTTTAAGGGTGAGTGAGTGATTTTGGGGTTTATTGGCGCAAGAGCCGATCTCGGCCATACTGCGCCAAACATTTGTTTTAATATCTGTGGTCTAGACGGAAAGAGAGAAAGAAAGAATGAATTGAATGACAAGAAAGAGGGTCGAAAATAGAGAAGGATCACTAGGGTACCCCGGGTTCGTGAAGCCCGTGTTTCCCAAAGACAGTAAACCCCCTGGAAAAAGGAAAAGATCACTAGGGCACCTCGGGATTGCGACACCCGTACTCACCTATAGAAGGTGAGCCCCCTGAGGGGGAGATTTTAAGGGAGAAATAACTCTAAATATTACATTTTTATATTCATTTAGATTTAGTTCTATAAATTTTCATGTTACTTATAAAAACATGTTAGTCTATTTTGATCATGAAATATTTGTATTATTTCAATAAAAAATAAGAATTTGGTACATTGCATTTGACAATTCTTTTACTTTAGGATGATTGCATTTGCACTGACTTCCAAGAATTGAAGAATGTGACTACCATTGCCAATAATAAATTATTTTTTTATACAAAGTAAGCAGTCTGTGAATAAAAGTTGCCAAAGTTTATTCTGTGGACGTCTTTCATTCTAATAAACACTTAAATGATCAAAAGGTTTTCCCGACGAATGGCAATATCTCAAAAATATATGGCAAAAATAATTATATATGGAATTCAACTTGCGTCGATTATGCATTACAATTATTTTCTCCAACTGAAAACGCATTAAGAGAAAGTGCAAACGATGCCAATTTAAGCGACACAACTTTAGCAACAGACGATTCTATATCAGCTAATAAATGAAATAACCAGAGTTACGTCAATTATTGCATTAAAGCAGACGATAATAATATGGAAGAGAATTTTCAAACATTAAACAATATGTCGTCCGAACTTGAATCTTTTCAATCCCGATTAAGCATGTTTTAGATGCTCTATATAGACAGACATATTACTGAATTTAACTCATCTACAAGGTGTGACAAAAAAGAGAGTGAGAGAGAGACTAAGTGTGTAGCTTGTGAAAAAAAGAGTGAAGTTAGCACCAACTATTTTGGTGGTGTCATCCCACGCACCTTCCTTTATCCATGCGACCGGTTTTGCCTTAATCGGTCGTTCCAGTTGAGAGTACTGCGCACTGAACACGTGTAACAGCATTCTGCCGGAAAATTGTCGAGTCAACATAAAGTTTCTTGTGAAACTTAAGAAATCAGCCTCGAAAACATTTCAAACATTAACCGAGGTTTATTGAGATGAAACTTTGTCTCGTGCACAAGTGTTTGAATGGTATAAGAGGTTTTCAGAGGTAAGGGCTTGTGTGGAAGAGGATGAAACTGCTGGGCACCCAAGGTCAGCGATTACAGATCAAAACATAACAAAATTCATGATATGAGTAGTTTCTTCTCACATCAGTGGTCAGATTGTTAATCAACACTACTACATTGAAGCGCGAAAAAGACTTCGCAAAAAAATTAAGGGAAAAAAGGGCCAGAATTGGGGGATTGATGGGTGTCTGTTGCACCAAAACAATGCATCCGCTCACACGCACTATCTGTCAAGCAATTTCTGACCAGCAAAAATATTACTGTGATGAGGCATCCTCCTTATTCACCTGATTTGGCTCCACGAGATTTTTTTATTTCCTATAATTGAATCTTGTTGAAAGGGAACCCATTTTACTTCAGGTAAAGAAGCTCATGCACAAACGGAAGATCTCCTAAAAGGACTTACGTAAACCTCGTCCCAAAACTGTTACCAGCAACGGCAGCACCGAATACAGAAGTGTGTGAATGCTGAAGGGAACTACTTTGAAGGTGATACTGTCATGGAGAATTGATTCTGTAAGTACAATGATTTATTGGACTAGTTTCATTTGTGTGTGTGTGTGTGTCACACCTCGCAACTCTTAGGATTCTGTCATAACCGTTTTAAAAACTACGTTTCAATAATAATTAATTAGATAAATAAAATGAATTCATTAGAAAGCTATTGATACAATTAAATGAAAATTATAGGAATTAGCAATAAAAGATTTGATGGCTGATATTATAAATTGATGCTGTACTTTGATATAGATTTTTGTATAATAAATTTTGTACTAGCGAATATAAATAAATTGACGATGTCTACGATGTAAAATGTATCCACGATGCATTCTTTCATATATTTGGAAATTTAAGAAATGCTTAATAAACAGATAAAATTCTCAATGTAACCAATTGAAAGTGTTGTTACTTACAAAATTATTTAAAGAAATCTCAAGTACAAAATGGGTAAAAGAAGAATTCTAAACATGAAGTTAGAAGCCTTTTTTCCCCCATCATAAGAGCAGACGATTTTTTACTAGCGCGTTGAGTAGTATTGCATTCCCTTTCATTCGTTTTAAAAGTGAAAATTCTGAAAAAATGAAAAGGTTGTGAAAAAAAAATACTAATAAAGAAAATTGTTTACATACATTCATTATTTTACTTAACGAATTCCTATTTCAATGGAAAATTGAAATAAATTTAAGCGCAAATACATTAATAAGCTTATTTTTTTTTAATTTAAAAAATGTAAAACTTTAAAGGAAAGTTTAAAATTGTTGCCTTATTAATAAAAATTAGGAAATTCTCTCTCTTCACCATTTGGTATATTCTTTTAACAAGTTTATGATATTTATATCAGTGTTATGTAAATTTGAACAGCTCAACTTTTCTTTTTCCAAAAATGCCTCAAGCTAATTATGTCTGCGCTCCCTCAAAGATACGCTTGCTATAATCAATAATTAAAAGATTCTATTTTAAAATTATTACAAACTAAACGTTTTTTTACAACATTAATCTAAAATTAAATTAATTTGCTGTAAATGACAAAAAATATTTAGGTTTCAAAAAATTTCTTTAAATGGAATTAATAATTATCTGTAATAGCAATAAATATAAACATATATATATAAAAAGATTGTACTTTTTAAAATAACTTAATAGAGAAAAGTCTATATTGCTAGTTGTTAGAATAAGAAAATCGCTTTTTTTTTTTTGCTGTTATTTAAAACTGTTTTCTATATTTAAGGAGAAAATTATTAGCAACAATTGAATAAAATTAAAATTATTCATTCCCATAATTTTGGGACCAATTCATTTATTTAATTGGTATATCATAAATAAGTAAACACATAAAATCTTCGACTGTAAGAATTAACTTTCCTCTTAAGTTTAGATTTGATTATGAAGAAAAATAAATCTAATTTATATGTTTATACGAGGGTCACTCTGAAATTTTTGAAATACTCCTAGGTTTTTAAAGTTATACTTACAAAATTTTAGAAGTGTTCTAAGGAGTCTCCTCTAGCATCAATGCACCTTTGTATACGAATTTTCCACTGATTATAAATGCCTCAAACCATTCATTTCTTGAAATTGATGGGGAAAAAATGCATTTATATAGTTACGTCAATCTCTTCTTCTGAATAAAAACGACGTCCTCGTAAGCTCTTTTTTAGATTAAAAAATAACCAAAAGCCACGCATAGCTGGATCCGGAGAATAAGGTGGATATTCTATTACTTTAATCTGTTTTTGTTTAAGAAACTCAACATTAATCCGGCTGTAAGGGAAGATGCATTGTCATGGTGAAGCATTAGTCCCCCAACATTAACTTCTTGGAGAATTTTTGGAAGAAATTAATGGTATACAGTTGCTGTTACTATCTTTTGTCCTTCCAACTTGATGGCTTTGACCAATCCTGTACTTCTGAAGAAAACGGCATACATTACTTTTTTCATTGCTCGTTGTCTTTTCACCATTGTTGGCATTGGATCATCTTCAAAGACCCATATTTTGCTTTCTTGACGTATTGGAACGTCAAAAAACGGTATATACGTTTCATCACCCGTTACAATTTTAGAAATGATGCGGTGGCCACCATCATTTAACAATTTAAGGGTTTCTTTACTGATTCTGACACGCTCGTCTTTTTGGTGCTCAGTTAGATTTTGGGAAACCCAACGCAAACTACTTTTTTCATATGTAATTTCTTCATGAATAATTTTGTGTATGGCTGCGGATCCAATGTTAAGTTCCTTCTGTATCATTTGGTAGGTACAGCGATTATCATCCATTAACATTTTTCGTATGGTAGACACATTATCTGGGATTACTGCCGACCGCGGCCTTCCTGTGTGTTCTTCATCCTAAAGAGAACTGCAACCGCTGCAAAATTTTTAAACCATCTGAATGCAGCAATACGACATGGAGAATCATCACTAGATGCTAATTGAAGCCATTGAAAGCATTCCTCTTGATTTAATCCAGCTTCAAAATCATAGCATGATAATGTTCTCGCGTCAATTCCATTTTCTCTTCTGTCTAAAATTTATTCTACGTTAAATAACTTGAAGTAAGTCAGTAAAAAGTCATCTTCTGTGTTAAAATACTTTGTATTTTCAAATTAAACCGTTATATTTTTTTTCTTTTTTTGTAACTTTTCGTCGACGCGTATCTCAAAAATTTCAGAGTTACCTTCGTATACATTGCTGACATTTAAAATTGCAACACCATTGAAAGAAAACAAATACAGAGAAGATACTTATTGTGTACGTAAACAGTATAGCCAGTGACGCACACAAGGAGGGGGGGGTCCTCGGGTCCGGACCCACCCCAAAAGCCCTTGATTTTTTCTCGATTGATTATAATCCTATGTATATATTACGTAAAATTTAATTAAGTATTCGTTATTAATAATTAATTTTATTATTTAATGCTAATTATTCATTCAGTAGTTAATTTTTTACTATTTTTTGTTCCCGAAAATTGACAAAATCAAAGGAATATGTTGGGCGGCGTATTGGAGCATGTTACGAGAATAGTGGACTTTCGACCCTGAACCCCCTCCAACTTGATAAATTCCTGTGCGCTATTGCATGGAGACAAAACGATTAAATCTGCAATCAGGTTGGGAGGAGGGGGGGGGTTACAGGATTGCGAAATTAATAGGAACAGCTATCACCCCTGGCAGCCAATACGGTCTTTACCCGGTTAGGCATAGAGTCGAACTGGGCACAGAAACGGACAAATCATTCCATGCAGCTTCAAATTTGTGCCACACTTCACCAACCGTATTAGCTAGAAAGGGGTGGCGGGGAAGTCTCTCAGCAACCCATGGTCAGATATTTTCACTGGAGACCATGCAGGTCAGAGGGACAATCGAATACCCTGTGTATTGACGAAGGTCAGAACACGACGTGTAGCATGTGACCTTGCATTTTCTTAGAGGATGGCGTTTGGCAGCCCTCGAAGATAGAGCACAACCACTGGACGCAAGATGTCAGAAATGTCCCGATCTGCGTTCAAATTACGTCCATTCGAACTACAAATGTGTATGTCGTGTACCCAATGGTTGCCCAAAACATTACACTAGATGAATATTACACTAGCTGATATAGAATGCTAACAGACGATGAGCGATCTCCTCGGAGCCTCCAAAAACATATATGGCAGCGTTTCTCAAACTGTGGGGCGCACCCTTAAGGGGGTATGATAACCCTACGTGGTCAAAGTCAAAAACAAAAAAATATTATTTTTTTAAAAAAATTATTAATTTACGGAAAGAAAGCAAAACAAAATATATTCTGACATAATAAAAAATAAAAATATATTTTGACATAAAAAAATAAAATACACATTTACACTAATAGAATACACTTCTAAATGTATCAGTACTGTACAAA
The DNA here is from genome assembly GCA_019973975.1 of Trichonephila clavata. NCBI lineage: Eukaryota > Metazoa > Arthropoda > Arachnida > Araneae > Nephilidae > Trichonephila > Trichonephila clavata. The sequence goes on along the minus strand of BMAO01018866.1, from coordinate 68,590 downwards.
GGTATTTGATAATTTATCCATCAATGCTAAATTAAGAACAAGTTTAATAATTACCAGTGAAGCCATAGGCTAGTCATATATAAAAGTGTCTTTTAGTGAGTAAGCAGGATGTCTTAAGACTCTTTGAGGCCTTGAGCCCCTATGAAAAAGTAGACTGTACCTGAGATTTTTAAAAGTAGACAGTATATTGCATGCGTTGTCAAGAACTCGTTCAAACTGTAATTTGAAACAAATAAATGTGCATGACTCGCAATCTTAAAAACCTAGGCACAAACCAGCTTGACCGAAACCACGTTTCGACTAAATGAGTTGAATGATTGTTTGTGGTATTGAGCCTAGGCCTAGACATGGACAACGGTCATCACATAATAATACAGTATTACCCCTTTTGCCAGTTGACATGCAGTTTGAATTTTTTAATTTTTTTAGAGAATATGTGCCGGAATAATATTTGACCATTAAAATTATCCAGATCATGATCTTATAAAGACAGAGTCGAAAACGCGAAATGAGCCCCCCACCTAGGGCGAGGCCCTGGTCCCGGTCCCAGTTGGTCCATGCCTTAAAACGTCCCTTTATGTAAGTATTATTATAGATCTCAATAAATTGTTATTGCATTGGGGGCGAGGAAAATTATGATTGAAAATTGGGTCGTAAATATTGAAAGTTTGAGAAGTACTGGTATACGGCCATCAGAATACTGCACGCAGAACGGAACTCATCTGAAAAGACATTATACCTCTCCTGTATCCAGTTTTATCGTTCGGTGCATCAAAGTTGCCGTCTCACTCTATGCTGCACTACCAAAGGAAGCCGAAGTAAGGATCTCTATGCTAACAGTCTACGCTGCTGCGAACGTCGTTGCACCGTACAAGCGAATACTAGGCATGCTGCAAACATGCCAATTTCCTGAAAATGGCCCGTGAAGTGGTTGTATGGTTTTGCAGGGTCGACCTCACAATTCGTATGTCCTCTCAAGCGTTAGCCATGGGAGGGTGTGGAGAACCTGCATATCGTTCAATATGACGCTCAGCAATCCTCCGATTCCATATTAGTATGACAGTGGTTAGATTTCGATCAGTGCGATGGATGATATCACGGAACGATAATCCATATTTTCGATAGGCAACGATCTTGCCTCCATCCAATTCCAACACGTTCTGATAAACATTTTTTTTTTCTTATTCGAAGCATAACACGATGCTCTGAGCAAACTCCGACCTTACAAAGCGCTTTTTCGCATGAGAAATCCTCTACAAAACTTTTCTCTTATGTAGTGCTCCAGATGTCGTTTCTCCCTCCTGTGTCGTCTTAATGCGCTCAAACACTAATCATTTGCATATCCTAACCTCTTCTTCCTTCCATGTAATCTTGACAATTGTCAGATCATTCCTTCCTGATGTTGTAATTTTAATGTTGTTATTTATTTGTATTTTTTACTAGAATTTCAATAGAATTTTTTATATATAAGAACTTACAACTTTTAATTTAAATAATTGGGGTTTATACTATAGTATATATATAAAAGCTACATAATCTAGTTTTTCTTTTTTATCAATTAACATTTTTCATAAAGTCATTTGATTAGTATTTAATTTCTGAAACCCCCATAACTCTGATAAAAAAATGTCCATTTTAGAATTTATATTTAGTTATATCCAAATAACTTTATATAAAATACAGTGTTACTCTCCAAGCTCTCGAAATTTTGAACGTTGCTCAAGTTACGACACTTGAATTTGCGCATCACACTCCAAACTTTCACCGCACACATTCATGAAGACTTAGAACTTCGACAGGTTTAGCAGGTATCAGCCTCTCTTTAAGGCATCTGCTTTCAAACCCGAGCATCGACAGATGTAACGCAGGTCCCGAGTTCGCAATCATGGCCACTCTGCTACCACGTTCACATGGTACGTGAAAGAAGGGATTCTCTTATACAGGTAATAAATAGTATACATAGTTTTTATCTCATACAAATGCGTATACACACGCTGCTGGTAATTAAAATCGCAACGCCAGGTAAGAAAGCAAATAATAAAACCTTACTGTACGTACACAGCAAATTAGGAGAAAAACATGATTAAATTTGCAGGCACTTTGGGGGAGAATACAATGTCCAAAATTGTAGGTTTTTGGGGGTATACAAGGTTGCCGCTTCTGGCAGCTAAAAGGGCCTTAACCCCAGTAGGCATCGAGCTGAATTGGACTAAGATGACAGATACTGGCTAGTCATTCCATAGTGCTTCAAGTCTATGTCATAGTTCATAAGTCGTAGTAACTAGAGAGCGGTGGCGGTCTTTCTCTTAGCAACTCCTTGACCAGACATTCTCAACGGGTGTGGAATCTAGAGAATGAGCTTACTAGGGCAACAGTGGTATACCCTCTGTGTCAAGGTACACTTCGGGCAACACATGCGATCTTTCTTTACTTTGTTGAAAGAAGACGTCTACAAGGACTCAAAAATAAGGTACAGCCACCAGTTAAGCTCAGAGAAATGTAACACTGCCTGTTCAGGTTACCAATTACGTTAAAGAGAAATATTCGTGTCTTGTACCCAATGGTTACCCATATCATCATACCAGGTGCAGGGCCCGTAAGAGGATGTCGAATGCAAGCAGGCAATGTGCGTTCTCCAAGGTCTCTTCAGGTATGGATCCGTCCAACATGATGCTGCATGTAGAACTGGAACCATCTGAAAAGACGACGAGGCTTTTTTTCCCTGTACCTTGTTTTATCGTCTGGCGCATCACTGCTGCCACCGTCTCAGTGCTACAGTGTCAAGTGCTGTAATAATGGTCACCATTGAGAGAGTTTGTATTGCTTTAGACGTTGTCGCACTGTCCGTGTGGATATCTGCTGCGCTCCAAACAAGCCCACTTCTTGATTCAAGGTTTGTGAATGTGATGTAAGATTCTGCAAGTTCGACCTGACGACAGGTCTGTACACTTAGATGTTAACTGCAGGGGACCATTGAGATCCTTCATGGCATTCACTATGATCCTCTTGAGTCCATCGATTCTACATTCACATGACCGTCATTGGATTCCGATCCATGTGAATACCAATAACACGGAAATATAGATTACACTCTTAATAAGCCACGATCCCGCCGTTATCGAATTGTTCCTCCCTCTGGAGGCCAGTTTTCTTTCATATACAAGGAAAACACGATCGTCTCATAAACGACCACCTTCCAAATGCGATTTCCAAATCAGAAACCTGCTCATTAGCGTAACGTACACACCCGCATCACGGGGGAAAGAGGCTGGGATTCCAGGTGGACCAAAGCCTGACTGATGCCACATTCATACCTTTTGTGAGTTCCAGCTTGGGATCCGAAACATGACTTTGCAGGGGGCCCTAATATTCTCCGTTACGAAACTGAACTTGCTACGTAATTTTCCTTTAATACAGAGTTTGATATTCCTTTCTGTTTCGTTTGACTACTCTTAAATGCTAATTATTAGTATGTCCTAGTACTTTTTCCTACTCGAATTTGAAACTTGTATGGTCCTTCCTTTAAAGGTGTCGCAATTTTAACGCAATATATTTTTTGCAATATATATAATATATATGTGTAGTGCAAGAAAGTAAAAATGATCAAATGAAAGGAAAATGTGTGAATAGATATTATAGGATTGTTTCGGTATAACTATTATATATATATATTCATTCCAGTTGTTTGAGCTATGCTCTGAAACCGTATGTGACCCTAAAGTTCACGTAAGTTCATAATCTCTTGAAAAAAATGACATTTTTCGAAAAATTTTGTTTTATTTTTTTCTAAACGCCTATCTAACAGCTGAAATCTTCATATGAATTACCTAAGGATTTATATTAAAATTTTATTCACCAAAAACGTTCGAAAATTAAAAGGGATCTGTAAGATTCGCCGGACCGAAACAAAACTATATAGGTGGCGCTGACATCGGGAAGAGGAAGGGAGGAAGAACTACAATGACGGAGAAAGCGATGTCGGCTACATCCTGTAGCTTCAGATATAAAAATGGCGTGCAAATATTTTAATTTTTGACAATAGTATATTTTTATATTGGTTTTAATTGTGTGTGCTGTGTGGCTTCTAAAAACTTAATAAACTCTTTCGCCACTGAAAATGAATTGAGTACTTATATGCCTGGTTGTGATGAATTCTTCGTTGATGAATTAATGTAAGAACCTACATCGGGATCTACAAGAGAAAAGCTATTGGATCATACTTAGTTTGAGGAAAAATTAAGGTCAAAGCTGAAGATGTAATATTTAAATGCTAGTTGTGTAAGAATTTATTTTTGAAAATATTATAATAATCCTCGGTTGTTTTATTCGTATAAAGAATTCTGTGTAATTTATAATACTACTATATCAGAAATCTAAATTTCTTATCCTCTTTGAATGCATAGCTTTTAAACCCGCAAAAGAGCTTTGCAACACATTCATTTAATAATTTTTTTTAAATAATCGCTCACTTGTGAGCAAAATATAATGAAAAAACAATACATAAATTACTAACAGTAATCAAAATACACTGATCTCGTAATTGAAGACTTCACATTTATTTTTGTATTAATATTATAAAAATACAGGGTGAACCTAAAGTATTGACCTGTTTATAAATATTTATTGTGCTCAAACTATTGTAAATAGACATATGTTTTTTTCTATATATATTGTAAGTATCATTATATAAATGTTTTTTATGCAACCATTTACAACAATAAATTTCAATATGTGTCCCCTTAGTAGTTCGGAGAATGTCTAAGTGGTATTCCCGTTCCCGCCAAGTGTTTAATTCAACGGATGATTCACTTCTAGGAAGATCCTTAACGCTGCCTATTTCTTTTAATATTTCATACCATCGCTTTATTGATTTCGCAACTGGAAGTTTACTTCCATATTAGCATCGAAATGTACATTGAACATTAATATGCGATTTCGTTTCCTGAAACCAAAACATGCATTCAGTTTTCCCTTGATTCGACGCCATTTTGGCCATAAATGACGTCTTTCTTACAAATGTTCACCGGAGTTCCTCTAGAAGAAGTATTCGCACTGTATACAGCACAGTAAAACTGATAAAATTGACCTATCCAATACCTTGACCAATCCAGTTACTTTATTATATTAAATGGTTATTTTGTAATGAATTTTTATAATCAGGGTTCACGTCACATAGTCTTGAGATATTGACAAGGTTGAAAATCAAGATGATAAAATTCGCATCTCGACTTTGCGTAATAAAGTAAATTTAGAACATTTTCTCTAAGAATCAATACTGCAGTTGCTTTTTTCTGTAGTCCAAGCCAATAAAATAGTTTCTCCAAAACAAAGCAGGAACAAGGGTGGAACAGATATCACCCCCCCCCCGACCTAATATAGGTTTTTTCCCCCTTAACCATCGCGGAATTCGTGCATCAATATTCAGAAAGCGGATATTCGAACACGGTTACTTTTCCCTGCAAGACAGTGAAAAAAACTTCACAGGCTTCGAACCGAACACCGGAGCGACTCGAAACTTTCGATAATGGCAACCCTACAAAATCAGGCAGAACGATCGGGAAGAAAATCGCTAGAGGGCTAGAACACGAGTCAGGCAGCGTACCCATTACAAATGCTCTTCCGAAAGAAAGACACGACGATGAGTTATTGAGTAAATAGACATTAAATTCCAGAATACGCTCAAAATTGTCCTTTGTTGATTGAGCCCCCCGGTCGTGGGGCTGCGTATTTGCGTGTTAAGTACGCGCACGCAGCCATTTCTATATTCAAAAGCCATTTTTTTTCCTTCTCCCCCCCCCCTCCGCATTCCCCGATGGATAGGGATAGTGCATTAAGCCATTTAGGTCGACAAATATTCGATTCGGTGGCTAGAAGGTATTTCATGTGCACGTCAGTAATATAATTGGTAGTTGTGTTGCTGCCTCTTATTTATACTAAGAGGCTGGGAAATTTTACGATTTGGGCTCAACATTGGTGTTTGGGATGGCGTTCCGAGTTTTTGAAAGTTGTGTTTAAGGTATCCGACTACCCTAAAATTGTTAATTTTGCCAAAAATTGACACACAATTTTCTTAAGGATTTTATTTTATAGGCCATCTTATTAGCTTTATAAAAATACCATGTTTATTATTTTCCGTTCACTAGAACAAAAACTGCAAGTGTTTTAGAAAAAGCAGATGTGCCATGACTTTAAGCAAGATGTCATACTTTAAAATGCGTTTTACTCGAAATGTTTTTTTTTTTTTTTTTTTTTTTTTTGAAAATGCTCAAACGGGGACAGCGATTGCTCAAAAAATTTTGAAAATTATTGACTGAAATTTTTTGTGTATGGTCTACCTAATAGTAGAAGTGTTTTAACCTTCAGATTTATCAATCACTTTTTTAATTGCATAATTTTCAGCCCCTTATGTTAATGTAATTGTTTTTTTAAAGCAATTTCTTATGACTAATAAAAAGTTGTAAGGACTGAGATATTCTCTCAGTCTCACCTAGAGCTGTGGAAGAAAGAGAAGGATGAATAGCCATATCAACGAATAAATCTGTTTACTGAACACACAAATTACCAAGACAATTCAAATAATTTAAACGAGAAGGGATGTTCTCAATCTAAGCAGTATGTGAAATAACAACGAGATGCATGAATTATGAGAAGACTTTTAATATCGACCGTCTTATATCAGGATCAAATCTACTATCCCAATTATTTGAGCGATAATTTAAATTTAGTGACCAATCGTCACTTTAATTCTTTCAACTATCAAACCTCTGAAATACTCAGTAAAATGTATAATGCCTGATCAGTAGCAATCTTTCATATCTCCTCACTTTCTCTCTCTCACACAAGCTTGAAAACCTCGACTATATATAACCGACCTAATCTGAATAATCAGGTTTTCTTCTTCAGAGGGTTGATTGTGAGTAAACTCGAATTGTTAGACCAAAGATTTCCCAAGAGGATTATATTAAAGGAAGGACGTGGATAGATCCGTTACAAAGTGCTCTTGTTTTTGTAACAAAATTAAAATGTCTGTTATCCTGAAGGTCATTTCAAAAATGAATAACATAGCAACGCATCAGAATTGAAAAATTGAAAATTTGCTCATAAACTTTTGGTTCAGAAGGGACCGCGTTTATGTTTTATTTTGTATATATATAAAAAATTGTACCAATTTTTTCCCATTTTTGTAATAATAATTTCTTTTTCTCTTTTTTTAGTCTATTTTTCTTAAAATGTACTAAACAAATCTAAAAACACAAAAAAAAATCCCCATATATTTATATTTTTCCATATATTAATCCCCATTTTTTTCTTTAAAAAAGTTGGCGCAAGTAGTCGAGTACCTTAATAGCATAAAAGTATAGAAATAAGAAAAAATGTCGAAAAAAAAAAGGAAACAAGGGGAAACTAATAGTCCCTTTTATTGTTTGAAATCTAAACGTTGTGTAAGATGACAAAATATAAATGTAGAAAAACCCAAAATTTTATTCAAGTTTTTTGTTGTTGTTGTTAGATTAAAACCTTATAAAAATTTTTTTGTGGGAGCAGAATTAGGCAGGCAAAAGGAATTTTAAAATTCAAAAAATTATTCTTAAATACAAGTATTAATAGATTTTCCCCCTCAGTATTATGGAATTTAAATCTCTCTCTCTGCATATTATGTGTGTGTGTGTGTGTGTTTGTGTGGGTGACTACAAACAATCTCTTGCAGGTAAAGTTGATTTCATTTGCTTGAAAAAAAGGTTTCAGTGACGGACCCAGGGACGTCTTAAGGCAAGGGCTAACTGGGCCCAGGGGCCTTGTCTCGTTCTCGTCTCAGCCTTTAATAAGATCATAATTCAAATACTTTCAACGCTCAAGAGTTATTTCCTGTTGTATTTTCCGAAAAACTGGGAATTTCGAACGATATGTGATATATACATGTGATGACCGTCGTCCATGTACCGGCCTAGGCCTACCACCATACACCTTTTAAGGGTCATAGGGTGGGGCCTACATTTGAGTAGGGGCCCAGGGCCCCAAGAAGTCTTAAGACGTCTCTGGATGGACCAAGCAGTTTAGAATCGAAAATCAAATGATGAGGATGATAACTGAGTTCGTACACTCATCTCCAAACTTCCACAACACACAACGCTAGGACTTAGAGCTTCTTTCTTACTCACCCGGGAGAATCGAGCTCACCTAAAAGGTTTCGAGCTACGTGCTGACCCTCCGAGAAGTTACTTTTTATTTGTATACTAAACGAAATACATATACAAAAAAGTCCCGAACGAGGGACCCTCGCCAAAATTCTTGAGAGTTGGGGGAAGAATACAATAAAAGTACTTTACAATGACATGCAAATACAAAAAAAAAAAAAAAAAAAAAAAAAAACACAGAGAGAGATGCACCTTCTAATGAGAAGGAGAGACTTTGAAAAAGAAAAAGGATACGCGGGGAAACCACTCCTATCGGTAGATTTAATGTGAATCATCCCCTCTACATGACACCAGGACTCCAACCCCCGAGTTCTCGACCATGACCACTCGGATACCAAGACCACTCAGTTCAAGTGAAAGAAAAAATTTTAAAGTGAATGTGACAGATAGAGCTATGTTTATATAGAAAAAAAAAACTATTTTAGGAGAAAACATGAGATTTATTCCAGCTTTAAGTGCGATTTATATGTTTAGTTTTATACTATATTCCATTTTATGAATCTGATACTTATAAAAATGTTTGATAAACGGAATTATATTATTTAAAATAGAATTGTGTGTGACATTAAAAGATGGAATTGCAATTATAGAGCACTATAGGAACATTTAAGATTTAGTAGAAGTTTAGAAGTTTAATGATTTATTATATTCATAATCAATGCAAATAAATGGAGTAGCATAGTAAAATTATAGTTTAAAAAAAACTAAAAGACACCCTTTTATAGTAAATCGAAATGAGATGTAACTTAATCCTTTAATCGATGAGATCTGAAATTAGTCGTTAGATACGGGATGGGATCTGAAAATGGGAAATCGCTAATCCTGGTGATCCTGATCAGGACAATGGAACGAAATTATTAACTTATTATATTGTCATCGGTCCTGGACAAATGAGCAAAATTTCGAGTTAATCTTGTAAGGGATGAGCTATGCCATCCCTTACAATGGCGCCCTACTTACCCTAACCCCGAAAGAGGTTAGACTGCTACGGTTAGCAGTGATTGATTAAACGTGAAGTGAGACGTGGATATTTCGTAGCTGATTGTTGAAATATTAAAGTTGACGATTTGTCAATTAGGAATAAAATTAGATTAGGTCACGAAGAATTAGAACATATTGCCTAGACGTAAGTCATCTGATTGTTTCAAGTCTTCTCGTATCTCGTCTACCTCGCTATTGTTTTCCATATCTGGTATTTGGGTGCATCTCTTAACTTTGGGAAATAGAATTTGTGTTGTTGTTCACATCTGAGAATAAATTGAAGTTATATTGACTATGGCTAATCTTCCTTCTGACCCCCCCCCACACACTAAGAGATTAATTAGCTCATCCCTTATAATGTGACTTTTCATAGTGGGTAAAAATTGAGTTCAAAGATTCCGTTACATACAAGTGAAGCTTATAAAAGGGTGTAGGGTGTTAAAAAGATTTGCAAGTCCCCGAAATCTTACAGTTAAAAAATACTAATTAATAAAAGGTTCAAATCATTTGCTTTTCATCAAACCTTGCGGGAATAAAAGATGTCATTACATTAACGGGTTCTATTAGAGAGCTTCCACTAATCTTCCTGGGGAAAATATTCTTTAACTGTGATATTAGTTTAAAAATCGCTTTCCGTAGAGATGACTTTATTTATGCAAATGTAACTTCTATTTAAGTGCCAGTCGTTGAGTAGGCGGGGGTAATGGTTAATCATTGATCGTAAGCTGATTCCTAAGAGTTAATAGATAGTGAATGGTGGTTGTTTTCCTTAAGATTAATAATAGAAGGATAATCCACCGGAATAGTGGAAGGTATCAGTGAGTGAGTTAATATTAACGTCGCACTGTTTAGCTACACGAGGGCTTTTGGCGGTGGATCTCGTAGTTTTGAACCATGGTTAAGCGACGAGGACGACACCTGAGCTGGCACCTCCCTCACCTAACTAACACAACATACCAGCGGGAGGACATTTGAGCTCTCGACAGATTTAACGTGCATCCCTCCCCTACACGGCGGGTCTGTAGTAGTACTGGGTTCGAACTTATGACATGTCCCAACCACGACCCTATATCTTGACCACTAGGCTACCTGGAAGGTATCAACATTGCAGTTGAACGAGCTAGCAAGCTGTAATCCAGATCATACCAAGAGATTTAAGCCAGATAAGTATCTTCCACAATTTAGCTATCTAAACTCGGGTTAAGATTTCTCATTGCTCCCTAGGTTTAGTTATTATAGTGCATTTCGTAAAGTGTTAAAGATTGAATAAAATTAGTTATTCTAAGATCACTTATCAGCTTATTTCACGAACCCTCTCACACCCGCGACCTCCGGATCGCTACTAAATCATAGTTTGTAATTCGTACTTCCAAGAATATATTATTCATTTGGCTTACTGGTCTGACGTGCGCACGCCTAGCAAATCCCTTATTTATTAAAAAGCCACTTTGTTTATAGATGATTTTCTAACATGGCTCGATTAAAATGTTCTGGAAGGGATTAAAAAATCTAAAAATCAAGGATCCTAAGAAGAATATATACAATTTAAAGTTATTATATAAAATTGCTTAACACAACAGTGATTATATTAACATAAGAGACTGTAAATTTTGTAATGAAACAGTAATTGATAAATCTGAAGGTTTAAACACTTCTACCATTGTACAGAACATACGCAAAAAAATTTCAGTTAATTTATTTTCAAAACTTTTTGAGCAATCGCTGGCTCCGTTTGAGCATTTAAAAAAAAAAAAAACATATTTCGAGTAAAATGTGTTTTAAAGTATGACATCTTGCTTAAAGTCCTGACATCTGCTTATACTAAAATACTCGTAGTTTTTGTTCCAGTGAACGGAAAATAACAAACTTGATATTTTTACAAAGCTAATAAGACGATTGATAAAATAAAATCATGCAAAAAAATGTCAATTTTTGGCAAAATTCACAATTTTAGGGTAGTCGGATACCTTAAACTTGAGATAGTATCGAAAATACCTGATTCAAGCGTAGAAGAATACTTAATCGTGCCGGCTTGGATCCGGACAATTTTTATACGCATTTGAAAATACAGCAGAAATTTTAAAATTTTAATTTTTTTTAAAAGTAAACTCAGATGTGAAATATCAGAAATGAGAATCAAAATGTGAGATTTATTAAATTGAATGGAACATTTCCTAAGCCTATAAATGAGCATGAGACATAAGACTTGCACACATATTGAGATTTTTAATGTACAGTAATACTCGCCTTACGCGAATTCGGAGTTACGCGATTTTGAGAAATCTCATCTATTCTTCCTTTGTTTGAGAAAAAAAAAATTGGTGAAATTGGTAATGAGATTGAAGAATGTTCCGATCTTGCCAGGCAAATAAATTTAAAAATGGATAGTAATAACCGTTCAAGAACTGCTATATTCCCACTATCAGGAGCTGGCGATGGAGGAGGCTCATAGAAATGCATGAGCAAGAGCAAGACATTGAAGAACTCGAGTCTTTAGACCCAGTTCAATCAGAAGATCGAATGACGGTCGGTAATTTGACAAAAGAGACGTCAGTTTAATTGAAAAAGGGGTAAAAATTTTAGAAAATGCATACTGCAACGAAGAGCGTATTTTTTCAACAAAATAAGGAATAAAAAAATTATTAGCATGCTACGAAAAAAATTTGCGGGAGAAAAAAAAAAACCACACACACATTGATCCAGCAAACTACTTGTTAGACTTTATGAAACCTTCTACATCAAAATAACTTTGGCTTGCGATTTTGTATTTGTGGTTATCTAAAAAAGAAGCCATGAAACCTTTTTTTCCTAAATTATTTTTTCCTTTCGTCTCCGGCCCCAGCTAAAAATTATTTATATGTATCTATATGCGAAATTATACCCCGACGTACGCGAATTCGACTTACGCGGCTATCACTTAGTCCCGTAAGTTCGGGTTATTACGAAATAAAACATTTATTGCTAGTATTTGGGGGGGGGGATTCCTATAAACTTCCAGAACTTTCTTAAATTTGAAAAAAAAAATGTAATATATTATCAAAAAATTTGGAATAATAGAATTCTATTAAATATTTAATTCTACGGCACTATAAAGATGATCAAAAGCATTCTGCAGTATCTTTAAAATAGTTTAGTGAAAATTTTTGATTTCGAAATTTATCTGATTTGTGTGTGATTGAAGTAGAGTATACTTCACATCGAAATGCAAATCGCTTTTGATATAGATGTACTAACGTTAAGAAATTATGAGAAATTTATCTAAAGAAAAATATCGAACAAAACTCCATCCTCTTCTTACACGTACAACTGAGCATACTATAAACACAATGTTCAAAAAAGTTTTGAAAAAAATGTTTATTGTAAGAAGCGTGTTTCTTCGATAACAAGAAATCTCATAACATTTGTCACAAAACCATGTGAGCAAAGATTTTTATTTGCCTCACTGAAACCACGTAATAACTGATGAAGATCAACATCTGATGTGCATTTGGATTCAAGAAACAAATTACTACGGAGAAGAAACCGAAGCGCGAGCTTTTTAATCATAAGAACTTTTTTTATACCCCTCTTTTAAATATGGCCTAGAGATAAAATCCATCAAGTTTTTAAAAAAAATTTAATTTTTTAAATTATATTTATTTATTTGTTTTATCAAAAAAAAACACTAGGTTTCAATACAAATGTATGCATGAGAAATTCTCTAAATACAAACATAAAAAAACTGCTATAAAGCATTCAATTTGAAAAATATATTATCAAAAGAGATGGCGATTCTCTTCTGAAATATCACAACAAACTTCCAATTGGCATGTAATATATATAGTTTCTCAAGTTCTAAATTTTTTATTTTCATCGCAAATTGAACGTTATTGAATATCTGAGAAATGAGTTGGAAATTGAACAACGATTTTTCTTCAAAAGTTCTATGAAATGCAGATTTGATAAAAGGGCGGTTAAAAAAAAGAAATTTTTTTTTCTTCAAATGAATGGTGAAAGATACAAGTTTTTTAGCAACTTGTTTTTAATAGAATGACGTAATTATTTTTTTAAAAATAATATAACTATTATTTTTAAAAATTAATAATAAAAAAGCCATTGAAAAATTACGCCACAAAAGTCTTCGTACACCCTAACAAAAATCTCAACTTAGCTTTAAATATTGTATTTTTTTCCTTACTTTAGTACTTAGTGGGATATCTTTTAGTGTCCACAATAACTTTTAAATGTTTTGGTATAGATTTTATCAGTTTTTTTTAAATTTCAGCATCGATTTTCCTCAATGCTTCTGTTATTATTGTTTTTACTTCAAATCATGTGTTTATATGTCACGTTTTCTTTTTTTAAAAAAAAAAATTCTCCCCAAATATGCTCTACTGGGCTAAATAAACTGATTGAGGAGGTTTTTTCAGAATTTTGAGGCAGTTCTTGAGACACCAGTCGCATACATTGAGAGAAGTGAGCTTGGTGTCATTATCTTGTTAAAAAATGAAGTGGTCTCCAATATCCAAATTTTGAGCGGCTAATTTAAAATTCCTCTAAAATATTTAAATAGAGCTCATGATTCACAATACCTTAAAAAAACCCAAACTACCTAATTTTAAAGTCGATTTACACCCCCACCCAAAAACTTCTCCATCTCCATGCTGAAGCATGGAGGTGGAGGAGTTCTTGTTCCGCATAAGTTCATGGGATTAAATTCCTCATTTTTTCATTTACAAACTTTTATATGCCCATCAGAACCAAAAATATTTAATTTTCGGACATTCCAATCTATTTGATGTCAATTTTGAATGTTCTGAAGCTTAATCTCAAGAATCAAATTGGATCAATGAACCATGGAGATGGAAGTGTTCTTGCGTTGAGGTGCAAATTGGCCTCAAAATTAGATAATTTGGTATTTTTTGATGGTATTGTGAATCATCAGCTCTATTTAAATATTTTAAAGTGAAATTTTAAATTATACTGCGAAAATTTGGATATAGGAGACTACTTCATTTTTTAACAGGATAATGACGCCAAGCGCTCTGCTCTCAATGTACGCCGCTGGTGTCTCTATAACTGTCCAAAATTCTGAAAATACCTCCTCAATCAGTTTATTTAGCACAGTAGAACATATTTGGTGAGAATTTTATTTAAAAAAAAAAAGAAAACACTACATATAAACACAATATGGGAAGTAAAAACAATAATAACAGAAGCATGGTGGAAAACCGATGCAGAAATTACAAAAAACTGATTAAATTTATACCAAAACATTTAAAAGTTATTGTGGACATTAAAAGATATCCTACTAAGTACTAAAGTAAGAAAAAAATACAATATTTACAGCTAAGTTGAGATCTTTGTTAGGTGTACGAAGACTTTTGTGGCGTAATTTTTCAATAGCTTTTTGATTATTAATTTTTAAAAATAATAGTTATATTATTTTTTAAAAAATAATTATATCACATTTCTATTAAGAACAAGTTGCAGATATCATAAAAAAATTACAATTACAATATATTAATTTTTATTAGTCGAAAACATTAAATTTGATAGGAAATTGTAAGTGTACGAACACTTTTGAGGTCCACTGTATGTACATAAATATAAAAACAATTGCAAGGAAAAACTATAACTTAGATGATTCAATAACACTTCTGTTTACATTTTTAAATAAAATAATTAATAAAAAAAAGAATGGCAAAGAAATTTTCATAAATTTTACTTTAAGTATTAAAATTAACTTTAAAAAAAAACAAATTAAATAAATATACATTTTAAGGCTTTTAAAAATATTTTTTCAATAAGACGGAGAATATTTTTTAAAGAAATATTTTGTGTATTTTTATTTTGAAATTCATTTTTGGAAGAAAGTATCCAGCTCAACGTCACAGGTTTCAAAAAAACTTTTACAATTCATTTAAAAAAACTGCTATAATTATTATTATTTTTAAAAAAATTCTTTAGTTTTCTTATACAAAATTTCTTTTCCATATTCAGTACAGTTTAAAGCGTTAACAACGTATATCTTGCTGTTATAAAAAAATCTTTATTTAAAGAAATTTTTAGCTTCTACATATGGAGTAAAGAATTCGGACTTAATGTTGTTTCTTTTTATAATGCAACATTCGAATTTAAAAAATATTGACATAATTTCTTATTAATTTTACTTACATTCCTTTGAGAAACGATAACAATTTAGTCACAAATAAATAATGAATATTTTTAAAAAAATGAGGGAAATTGGGTAAGCGTAAAAGAAAGTAAAAGATAAAATTCGATTCGAAAATTTTATGTTTCAGAAATGCCAGCATATTGTCTCAAGATAAAGAAATTAAAACATGGGAAAATTTTTTTAAGAAGAATTCTTGGTAAAGCTTGGTTTACATTTTATTCTTTAATATGTTGAAAATCGAATGTAGTTATCAATTAAATATGTACTTAGCTAAGAAATATTTATAAATATAAATAGAGGAATATCATACACAAATCCCATAATTCCATTTACGATCATCCCTCTATTTACACGGTACTTATTCGGTTTCGCTTTTACCCTTTTTCTTAAATGAGAATGAAAACAGAAGTTTTCACATTAAACCATTTGCGAATTAAATGAGTGCCTTTTTAATGAATCGTTGCTGAAGGCCTTGACTAAAAGATAATTGCAAAATTACTTTTAAAATAAAGATCCTGAAGCTGAAAACACAATGAAATTTCAAGGAACAATAAATACTTTTATATTAATAGTCAGTAATAAAAAAATTCGTAATCACCGGATTAGACAAATGTTCATCACCAATTTCATACCATCCAAAAGTAAAATTAACTATGATTTACAGAATGGAAAACGCAGACGATATTTCACTTAGTGAAGCAGTCCTTATGAGAAATTTTGATAAATTTCCTATCTGTAGATAGTGATGCTGTAATTATATTACACCTGCACAATCGAAGAAAATTAAAGTTCTCAAGTTTCAAGCTCCGTAAAACAGTAACAGCTGATTTTTTTAAAATCACTTTCTTTTAAATTGCAGATGTTATTTGTTTACACTTAAGTTCGAATTTTTTCATTGTTTTAATGCATGCATTTATAATTTGAGAATTTTATTCTTTTTAATATCGAATGCTGATAATTTGTATTGATGATTTTCAATTTCAAAAATTAAAAAAAGTGGGAGCCTTAAAATGTTTTTAAAACGAAGAGTCCACACACCCAATCCTCCCCCCCCCCCATATAATACCACCTTAGTTTTATGTTTTGGTCATCACGATTTTTCGAAGAACATATGTATTGTGTGGATCAAAGAATATGTGCTAAGAATATTATTGCTAAGACATTTCTCAACTGCATATTTTTTGCCCAGTACAATGACTTTCAAACCACAACCAGTACGTCACATACCCCACGATCAAATGACGAGGCCGACATCTGAATTGACACCCCACGCTTCAGATTCAAGTCATCTAAAAAAAGTAAATAAAGATTTTATATCCTGTTGATTTAAGAAGAATCGGTTTATCTTCAGTTCAGGCATCTCTTTTGTGGAAACGGTGCTCGAATATGTGATTCTACTGTACCATGATTTTTTGGATTGGAAGTCAATTTTATAAGTCTTTGCTTGGAATACTTGTGACCAAGTAATATCTAAACTTAAGCAAAGGAAGGGCTCAGACGTTCATTTATTATCATCTGGCTTTCTGTTAACAGTTTTCCTGGTTTCGTTTTATCCGATAAGAGCTCTTCTAAAAGAATTGTTCAGGAAAATATCATTCATCTAAAACCTTCTTCTCTTTTACCTTACATTTACAATTTAATTTCTAATTTGTGTCCGTTTATCTTAATGAACATTGATTTATCAAACAGAAATGTTTTTTATATTATCTGAATAAACGGATAGTTGAATCAGTAACATGCTCTACTGTTAAAATATCGATATTTCAACAGGAATAATTGTATCGATATAATTGTTTATGTATGTGAGATGTGACCGTTAAGTCGTATCTGTTGTCTGCATTTGTTTTTGTAAGGTTATACCATTAATTTACGGCTTACGGTTTTAAGCATTTAAAAATATGCCTTCGGTTTTATTAACTGAATCTGTTGTAGCAGGTCTAAGCGGTTAGTTCTTTTCAATTTTGTCGAGATTCTTTTTTATAAATGCAATAGTTATTCTAAACTAGCTAATTTTTGTTTCCCATAATATTAACAAAAAATAAATAATCCGTAAATTGATTTTTAAAAAAACTTGCATGATCGGTCTTACACTAGGAAAAAGTTGTGCATGACAAATGAACAACATTTTTATAACAAATATAAAAAAAATTTCCAAAATGCCTTTATTTTAAACTGTTCAAGTCATATTATTACGTGTTAAATCTTTGATTTTACCATTTTATTTGAAACTAATCAACTAACTTTGAACTTATAAACTAACAGTAAAGAAATTTCATAAAAATGTTTTCGTTTAAGTTTTGTGTTAGGCTGATTCCAATGATATGTATCGCAGTTTAAAACATATGTGAAAATTTATTGTCTGGTTTTAAATTGTTAATGTACATACATCTCTCATTGTTATTTCATCTACATACTCATAAAAAAACACATACGTATCAATGGCTAAATGTTTTTTTAAAACAATTCACTTTCTATGAATTTCATATTTTATCTTACTTGAGTGTAAACTAGTGAAGAATTCAGAAGTATCATGTAATTTATTGAATATATAAAAATTGTACCAGATAACTTATACTTCTAGTTTCTTAGAAAAGCCATTTTTTCCCATGAGGAAATAGCAAATAATCAAAGTTATATTTATAGGATTTGAAACTAAGCATGTTAAATCTATTGTTAACCTAGCACTTTTCGCGCAGGGAATAGCATATCTACTCCCTAACTTTTTCAAAACTCCATCTAAACCTTTTTTGGAAAATGAATAGTTTATCCTGTAGCTTACTTTAAGGTCAGATCCTTTGAGGATCCTTAGTTTATAGGCGAATTCTAAATATATATCTTTGGATATGTCATTCCTTGCATGTGAATCGCCGTTACAGTTCTAAATGCATGAGCATGCTTTAAAATTTTTCTTATGCAATGGCTCATTATTGTAGTTATGATTTAGAAATGTGATATTTAAGTTATTTAACAGATACAGTATTTAAATATAGTACAACAGTATTTTCGGATGTAGAAAGTCCGTTTGAGGGAATGATGAAGAGTATTATAGCAAGTATAATTCTTCTACTGAAATCTGTCCAGATAATTTAACTGAGGGAGCAATTATCATCCTTGATAAAATGGCCACATCATATTCAATGGCTAAAAAATGTAATCGCAAGCCTTTGAGAATATTTTTTGTGTTAAACGTTGCGACAATAAATGCGAAAATTATTTTGTTTAGTCAGAAACCACGTACTAAACATCAAACTAGACACTGATTTCTGAAGTGTTTTAAATTTCAATTTACAAAAGAATGTAAAAACCAGCAAGCAATGCTTCTACGAAGTTTAAAGGAAATTAAGATCCAGTGAAAACATTGCACTCACTCGCAATGAAGACTAAAGTAGTGTATAAACAATGTACTGAATGCTCTAATAAAAAGGATAGAAAAGCTAAATTTACATGTGGAAAATGAAATAAACATACTGTATTTCCTTCCTTTTTCACCTTTGTATGCAAATTTTACAGTAAAAACAGAATGTAAACACCCTTGGATATGAAATACCCTGCACGTGAAATGTCATTCATTTTTTTTTGTTTTTTTTTTTGTGCCTGAAGTGCCAGGTTAAAAAGAGTAATTATGAAATTTAATTTAAAGCATACAATTTAGATCAAACATAAACTTTGTCTTTGAGATGCACTTTATTTTTTAAAGAATGTCATCATAAATCTTAGTAAAGTGCTGAAAATAATACTGTATAAATTTATTTTCATTTTAGCTGCAGAATCATGGCAAGAAGACACAAAATTATATCAGCCATTTGAAGGTAAAAAAAGACATTTTTTTTGATAATGCAATATTCAAGTAAAATTTGTATTATAAGCAAAATTAAGTTTGTATTCATTTTTATTAAAGTAAAACAATTGCATATTGCAGGAAAAAGTGAGAATAATTATATAATTGTATTAGTATATCTTTAGTAATACTTATTTCATAAGATTAGCTCAATTAAAAGAAATATTGTCTTATTACACTGACCTTGGCAATGTAGCTATTAAAAAACTATTTTGGCTTCCTTTTATTAGAACTGTTTCACTTGACTGATTTCTTAAGGTCACTTTCCTGTGTGTGTGTGTGTTTTTACCTGCAGCTTAAGTAAAAATAAGTAGCTTATGTAAGATAATTACTGACAGGAATTTGTAAGTTAATAATTTTTTTTTAATTATGATTTTGAACAAATGAGAGTCTAAAATTCATCAAATTAAGTAATTATTACTTTAGTCCTAAGAGCTTTGAAATCATGCTGCTGAAAAAAATAGAAAGTGAAGGTATAATTGAATCTTCTGAAAAACTGACAGTTTCATGTATTTTATAGAGTAGTTGGTACTTGCTTGTTATAATAGGAATAAAAATGGATTTGTCAGAATCACTTTGACATCACATATTTTATATACTAAGTGTTTGTTTACTTGGAGTATTAAAAATAAACAAAAAAACAAATTCATTTTATGCACTTTTAAAATTTGTTTTAAAATACACCATATAAATAAATTTATAATTATGTGATACTGTGTTTTCCATTTTTTAGTTTGACAAGTTTTTCTCATATATCTTGTTTTCATAGCCATCTTAAACTTTGGGGGACGGGGAAGAAAACATAAGCTGACAATAAGTCTAGAAAATATGGTAAATTATTTTTTATTAGAACTGAATGATTAACTGGATATTTTTATACGGATAATACTTTATTTGGGTGTGGCACTATACTACATAAAAAAGTCATCCAGAATCTAAAAATCCTTTCAAACTTGCCTTATCTTGTTTCTTAATCATAATAGCATGCACCTCTTGGTACAAATTTGATTGATTGTTTGAATTTGGGTGGTAAATTCATGGGGGTAAATCCTTTATACTCAAAATATGCAATCAGCTTCACCTGGAAATGCATTTAACATGCATACATTTTTTTGTATGGAGGAAGATGATTCTTTCCAATGTGTACTTTGCTTTTTATTGTAGACACCAGGTCTCATCCAGTGTTTGTTTTATTCATAGGGGGCATGGGGCAGGTGCCCAGAAGGGCCCAAATAAGCTGGACTTAACCAGATTTTCTGGTTATAAATTTCAATCCATCAGTGCCAAGGGTGCCTGTGCCCAGGGCCGGAAATGAGCCTAAATCAGCACTGGTCTCACCTCTTATGATATATGAAATGAATGATATCTTATTAAATTGTCATCCTGTTTTTGATAGTCATCAGATGTCCACAACAAATTCTTCTACCTTTTTGCTGTTTTAAAATCTGAGACACAAATCAAACTCCAACTTCCTCTATCTTTTTTTGCTTATCAAGCTTGTCTAAAAGTTGCTGAATTGTTTCAGATCTTATCTACATTTTCTTCCTTGGAGTTGCTATTGCATGATTTGCTATTTTTATTAATCATATCTCAAAAATTGGGAAATGGTAGCAACTAGGCTGAAAAAGAAAAACTAAAAGAAAGATCGTATATCTGCATAGAATTGAAGAAATGAAAGAAAACAGCTCACATATACTGTGTGTGTGTGTGAAACATGATAGACTATACTTTGATTGTTTTGTATATTTTAAACATAATATAAATAAAATATTCTGAAATTTATCATTCATTGTAAAAAAAATAGTGAAACTTTGCTATGGTTTGTGTTATATAAAATGTTTATCAAAGAAATATTTATAAAGTATAGATATTCTTAAAGGCAGTTTTGTTTTTAAAAATTAGGGTTTTATATATTTACTTAAACTTGAGAATTTAAATTTATTTTTGCCATATTATACAAATCTTTCATTTATCATACAGCATGATTTCATTATTTACTTATTCATACAAAAAAGTTTATAATCTTTTAGACCATTATTACCATTCTTCCTTTTTCAGATTTTTTTTATTTTCATAATTAATGACAATTAATAATGAAAATATTATAAATAGTTTTGTTAGATAATAAAAGTTGAGGAATGTAAAATTATATATATATACCACATTTATTCAAATCTAATCTGCATTTTCCCCCAATGGTGAAGTAACTAAAAATCAGGTTCGGCTTAGAATCGAGGGCTGAAAAATTCGTTGGATGGGAGAAATTGAACATGATGCTGACGGTTATAATTATTACAGGTTCATGTATATATTTTTCAACTTTTAATACTGGTAAAATAAAATAATTATTGATTGCTTATCAGTTCTCATTTTAAAATTTCTTAAGTATTGGATATCAATAAACAATTTTAAACTATTTAAAAAAAAAAAAATTTGAGTATTTCTGGTGCAGCTTAGAATCAATTGTGGCTTGGATTCAAATAAATTCGGTATTATTATGATGTACCTAAAATATATATTTTTAATGTTCTATTTTTATCTCTTGATATCTTTGTATAAGTATTTGAATTATTCCTTGTGTTATGACATTAGAAATGTAGTGAAACAAGTTACTAACATAAAATATTAAAATAGTTGAACAGATCCTTTTACCTGACAATGCCGCTTGCTTAAGTGTAAAGGCCTTTTTAAGAATGTGCAATTTAAGTTTCCAAGTAGAAATGCGAACTAATGCTGAAAGCATGTCACCATCAGGTAAGAATAGAAATAATTTTCTTAGTTTTGTAATATAATTTGTAAGCATAATTAATTTGTTCTGTCTTTGAGAAAAAAACTTCTTATTGCATAATTGTCTAATTTTCAGGCAATGTCCCTTTCATAAGAAGTGGTACATTTACAGTTGCTGATGTAGAACCTATAATTAATTTTGTTCAAACAAAGGTATGCTTGTCCTTAAATTTTGCAGTGATTAGTAATGCATTGCTAGGTGTATCAAATCCCCCAACGTTTGTATTTACGTAACATTGCTAATGGCAAAACCATGTTGAAAGATATTTGTTTAAATTTAAAGATTTTACATCAGAGTTAGTTGAGAATTGTGCTCTTCTTTTTAGAATATGTAAACTATATTCATTTACTGCATATTGACTTATTCAAGACTCTTATTTTTAGAGACTGTACAAAACCATGCATAATTTAAGTACAGTAAAATCATACATTATCATTCAAAATTAGTTTTATTCTTATGTTTCAATTATGAATTTTGATGAATTTCACCCTCATCTTTATTATTACGGTCAAGGATATTATGGTCATTTAATATTGAGTAACTGAAATCCTCGTTTGGAGATTTGATTTTAGGTACTTTTATACACCATCTAGAGTGAATAAAAACAAACAAAAAAATTACAGGGAAAATAAAACCTTTTAAAATCATTTAATGAATTTGATACTTGGAGCTATGGACTTATTTTCTATTAAAATGTTTCAACTTTTTGGTTTTTTAAAAATGAATTGATTGAATGATGAAACATTTGGAAACATTATTTGAGCATGTTATATCTACTTCCAAGCTAAACAAGGATTCTGAAACTGGACCCTTAATTAAGGGGTTTTGAAAAACTGATCATTGACCATGAAAACCAGTTAACTCAAAATATGTTATTGTAAATTAACCATGTAAAAAAAGTAATTTTTTTCTTGGTAAAAGAATTGGGTGTATACATATGCATAGTGTGTCTGCTTATTCTGATGTCAGTAAATTGACTAACCTTGGTACTGGTGTAATAAAAACAAATTAAATGTAATTGTATGTCTTAACACTAAACATACCAACACTTAATACATATCTATTTCTACCATAACAAAACTGATCTTTTAACCAGTCATGGTATGTTTAGTGTTAAATGAAGTTTTTTCCATGGAATATTTTATAATAATTTGGAAACATATAATGTGTTATTAAGTTCTAAAACTCATTTATAATTTTAAAATTTATAATTTGATTTTAATGTTTTATTTGTATGCAATTATGTTATTACTCATAATTAAAGTATTTCTATTCACTATTGATGTTTCATATTTTTAGGGTAAAAGTCTAAGTAGTCATCTTGATAATGCTGAAAAAGCTGACATGAAAGCCTATATATCTTTAGTAAACATTGTTCTTCATAATGCTGAGGTATGGAATTTTTTTCTATTATGAATCATTCTTATTGAACTTAAAATTTATTTTTAATTGTAGTATATTGCATTTAAATTTTATGATTATCAACCATTGATTATATAATTGCTCCTGAAATGAATAAATTATGAAGTATTGATGCTAAAATTAAATTATTATTAAAAGTTGCATATGTTTTGTAATAGCTTTGCTTCTTATTCGTTTTCTGTAGAAATTAGGACTTTTGAAATCTTAAAGTAGTGCAAATAAAATTCTGGAAAAATAAACCAATTTAAAAAGAGAAAAAAAGCAAAAACAATTTAATAATTGCTGTTTCATTTATCAAATAGAGCTTTATGGTTTCAAAGGTTGCAGAATTTAATAGCAATTATTGAATAAAGATAAATTGATTTTTTACTGTAATTATTAATTATTTATGTATATAAAATATTTCTTGCAGTGCTATTATGCATTTGATTTTAAAAATTTCTTTCTTTTCAGCTTTATGTGTCATGGTGTGACAATCCCACATTACAAGAGGTTGGTATTATTATTTATTTTTTATATATTGTGAGATTAAGAAATGTATTAGTCCCGATGTAAATTTATTTTTTCTTCAATTCTATTTTAAAATTCAGATTTGATTTTAAAACTACAATATCTATTTTAATATTTTTCTTGTCTTTTTTATATTTTTTAAACTTGAATTTTTTTATGTAATCAAGTTTTTTGAAGTAGATATGAGTAAAAAGTTGTGTAACAGCTATTTATAAGAAAAAGCAACATTTATCTAGTATTTTATATATTATTTGATGGAATAACCCATCCCTTCTTTTTTTCCTCAATTGTTTGGCTTAATTTATTCTCTGGATAATTTGATATTTTTCTGTAATTTCAGTGTGTGATTCTTTCTAATATGCTTCTTATCTATGTGACTACAAATGTGTTTTCTTGTGTTACAACACAAGAAAAAACAGTTTTGTAATCTTGAAGGAAAGAGAGAGTAAAGGTACTTTGTTTTATATGTATGAGTATATATTTTGAACCAAGACTTGTGTGTTGCTTTCTCTACAGTGGTACTCTCCTTGTGGAAAGGTTGGGTTTTACAGGCAAAGTTATGCTTCCCAGCATGAACTTGAAAAAGAAGATTATGGCAATCCTATAAGATGTGACCAGGCTTACCAAATTGGCTACTTTATCGATCTTGGTGAAGAATGTGATATCACCAAGGAAATCTTCAAGAAGGCTGCAAGATCTACCCTTCTAGAAATTCCTATGAGGCCATATAAAGGATCTTTGAAATAAAGGTCAAGGCAGTTGAGAAGAGAGTTCAGTTTGTGTGTATTGACTGTGATCAGAGAGATAGGCTTTGTCTGTCTGAGTTTCTACCAGTTGAACTGTTAAGAGAGCTCTTTCTGAAACATTGTAAAGCTTCTTTAGAATGAGTGCGATTGGCACTGTTGCAAATAATCTGTTATAATATTTCTTTATGTATGCATTTTGATTTGTCTTTATGCAGTCATCTGTTTGTCCATTAATGAATCTGTTATTGTTCAAATAATACAGTCATTGGTTGATTTTATAAGAAAAAGGTATAGAGACAATAGATACTGTATTTACTATATCTATATGAAAAGGAATCTGTATAATGCATACCAATAATATGTATATAATACAGAACATTTTAAGAGATTATTAGAAAGTGGAATTGAAAATCTGCAAATTGTTTCTTTTATGTACAATAAAAAAAATGTATACCTATTTTAAATCTCACTATCCATCTAAGTTGTGGCATGTGAATTAGAATGTCTCTTGGATTTGGCATTGTTATTTTACATTTCATAAGATAAGATACAGCTAGAGGAATATGAATGAAATAAGTAGAATTCAACTTTGATCTCATTGTTAAAAGCCAGTAAAGATTCTCCAAGAGTTAGCATCTGACTTTGCCAAGTTATCTCAGCTTGCATTTAGTGATTCCCCTGTAGAAATCCAGGAAAGCTTGGCACTGCAGTATTTCACGGGTGTCATCCATGATCTAGATGTGCAGTAGGCTGTAATTATGGCTGTTTGCTAAATTATCAACTCCGCTCTTGCTTATGCCAGTAAGTTTGAGTCATTGGTTGCATTTTCCTCAGAAAATTTATGATACGTATATAAAGGAAATATATTATGTTGTTGGAATACATATGAGGAATTTTTAAGCATTAAGTATTGTTTTAAATATTTATTTTTTTTACTAATAATTTATTTCTTTTCCATCTTGAACAGGTGACAAAGCCAAGATTTATTTCTTCCCTTCCATGGCCAGTAAACCATATTCTTTGCTGGCAGACCAAACATGCTGTTAAAAAGAAACTAAAATCAGCTGATTGGAATTCTAAAACTTTAGAAGATGTAAGTCTCCTATTCATAATTATTACATATATTTTGAGGAATACTTTTCATTTCTCATAATTTTAAAAAGTATTCTATTTTAATCCTCATATTTCTCTTATCATGATTGTTTGAAATTAGTAATTGTAAAACCTTAGCAAAGCTTGCCAGATTTAGGAATTGTTTGTGTGATTAAAAATGTTCTTTTATCTGCTTTTTTATGTAAAGAAATGTATTAAAATGTAGAATTTTCAGGAAAGATATAGATTTAAATTCTGATAGTATATTGCTATTGACTTGAGATTTAAAAATTTGATTGCATACACTACCTAACCTCTTTTCCTACTCAATTGGTTTTTTTTTAAATTATCTGAGCAAGAGATTAAAGCAGAACCTACCACTGTATGTTGGTCTCTTCTTACTGACAGTTAATTTAAACTGTTTTTGTTTACTGGTTAAAGAAACAATTGTGATGATTGATTTAAGTTAACAAATACTTTAACCTGAATTACCTTTCTAATTTTATTATTAATCATTGCTTTGGTTGTATAATTGTTTATACAGCATTTTTTACATTGAAATGAATGTAGTTTTTATAATTATAGTGTTTTCTTTTACACTATTAGTTTTCTCCAAGATTTAGTGTATTTTCTGTGTATTGTCATTACATAAAGCTTATTTGACTGCTTAACCTTTTTAGATGATTTTAACTATTTATTTATCATGTTCATCATTTAAAATGAATATAAATTTAACAGGGTTTATTGAATTGATATATTATTTATAAAAAGTTTTTATGAATTTCTCATTAAAAGAATTTGAAATAGCCCTACATTACTAAACAATTAGTCTGAAATTTTAAAATCTTTCTTCATATAATCTAAATGTATAATTTTATCTAATGTTTTTGATATTATTTAATTCTTTGCTACACAACAAATTAATGTTCAAGTAAAATTAATCCTTGTATGTGTAAAGAGAAATACCAGTGGTGAAAATATTTAGAAGAAATAACTTAAGAGTTTGGTCGGGAAGGGGAAAATGAAATAATAATTTCATTCTATCTTAAATATTTAACACAGAAACATGCATTTGAAAGTGTATGCAGAAATTTATATATTTAATTAAAACTGAAAAACTCTTTATGTTGTAAAATGTTTTTTAATTAATTGCTATAAATATATATAATGTGCAAACAAATTAAATATCAAATTTTGTTTGTAAATGTGAGATGCTGTGTGATAACCAATTCCACCAAATTTATTTATATTAAACTGCTAAAGCTACTGTGTTGATGTAATATCTTAGACTTGAATTATATGTATTTCAAATACATGCACATGTGCATCAAACTGATTTTTTTCTCAGTATGAAATAATCATTTGCTGTTCTGCACCAAACATAAATACATATTTTTTACATAATTTAAAGTGTAATGTAGAACAAATGTTTTAAATTTGTATCAGTTTTACCCACGTTATAAATATGGATTTTATTTGACATTTGTTTTTCAGATGTCTTATATTGTATATTTAATAAAAATGAAAGAACGTTTTCTAAAATTCGAGTAGTCATGTGTAATGAAACTAAAATATTTATTTTTTAATATAACAATAGTGTAAATTATTATGTACAGTAATAATTATTCAATTTTAGGTATATGAGTTGGTTGATAATTGTTGTTATGCACTATCAGAGAGACTGGGAACTCAGAAATTCTTCTTTGGAGAAAAGTAAATTTTTTTGTAATACTTGAATTATATTTTGTGTTCCTGTTGCAGGAATATTCAATGAATGAGTTAGGACCCCAATGGGATAGCAAAGTGAATGAAAATTTTTAAAAATTAATTGAATACAAGTGTATTACTTAAAAACTTTTTGAGAAAAAAGAAGTATTGGTTTTTAAAATTTGCAGTGACTTATAAGACTTAAATTTTGATTAAAATTACATTTATGGATCCGTTTAACTTTTGGGTGGAAATGTTACCTCAATTTTACAAAAGTTTGAACACCACTGCCTTAAACTATGATAATAATTTCTAATATTTTCCTGCATCAGTTGATGAAAACTAATACTAAATATTGATTTTGAAAATAATATGTAATACTTAAATATTTTCTGTTGTATTTTAAAAATATATATTTAAACATCACTGTGTTAGTTTCAATTTCAGTGTTTTTAGTAACTATCTTAGTATTTATTCTTATTAAATTGTTAAAATAGCTACTTATAATTACACTGCTGGCCACCGTAAATGCAACACCAAGAAAGACAAGAGATAGATCAACAAAATTTATTTTGTAGATAACATGTTGACCAAGTATCAAATGATTAAATTTATAGACTTCTGTGAAGTGTGGTTCCTGCCAGAATCAGTAGCCAGAGTAGCCGCCATTGGTGAAGATCACTGCTGCCACACGCCTCGGCATTGATTCAAAGAGACTTTGGATGTGTTCTTGGGGTACAGCAGACCAAGCAGCTTCCACAAGTTGCCAAAGTTGATCTGGTGTGGCAGCTGGGGGTGTAATCTTGGTCAATCGTTGAGCAACCATGAACCACATGTTTTCTATCGGCAAAGGATCCAAAGAGCGAGCTGGCCAGGGAAGCAATTCAATCTGGTGTTTGACGAAGAACCTTTGGACAATGCGTGCCATGTGTGATCGCGCATTATCCTGTTGAAATATGGCTGTGGCCATCCCCTGAAGATAAGGAAGGACAACTGGCTCCAACACCTTGGAGATGTAGCGCTGGCTGTTTAAAGTACCAGCAATGCTTACTAGAGGAGTGTGAGAGTGATATCCAATGCCGCTCCATACCATAATACCCGGTGCAAGACCAGTGTGGTGGTGCATAACGCTGCTGTTCAGCATCCTCTCTGCACGATGTCTCCAGACTCGAATCTGACCATCATGGTGTTGCAGACAGATGCGTGACTCGTCAGTAAAGACAACTTCATTCCATTCTACCGCCCACATCCTTTCATTGCACCATTGGCGGCGGAGACTGTGGTTCTGCGTCAAGGGTAGACCAAGCAATGGATGTCTTGCGGACAGACCACTTTGCTGTAAACGGCACCGAATGGTACGCGCAGACACTGAATGATGCGTTACAGACTCAATGTGCTGTGCTATGGTTCGTGATGTGACTGAGCGATCCGTCCCTGCCATGCACACAATTTGCCTGTCCTTACGGGAAGTGGTGCACTGAGGGAGATGCAATCTACCACGTCAGTGCATCGTACCCTCCTGCATCCAATGGTCACATATCCGCATTACAGTTGTTTGGTTTCGTCCAACACGACTACCGATTTCCCTGAAAAATAATCCACAATCTTGGTAGGCCACTATCCTTCCTCTGTCAAACTCGGATACTTGATCAAAAGTTGATCGCTGTTTTCTACAAGACATAACTGATTGTTTTTTTAAATAACCGCAAGAAAAACACAATTGCCGAACTTGAAATAGTCGAAATCTTCAAGCCTTAAATAGTGCTTTGAGGTGGCGCCACAGGCGTGCGTGATGTGTGTCTGCACTGAAATTCTAATCATTCGCATATCTCACCTCCACTAATGCATGTTGTAAATTTCATGTTATTTGTGTGCTTCCTTCAGGGTGGCCAGCAGTGTAGTAAAAAAATAAGTATAGTACATTTTTTTAAAAGATACAAATTATAAGAATTTTTGTTTTGAAAAATGAACTTGAAAATTTGAATATTATCTAAAAAATTCTTTATGCATTTATCCTTATAAAATATTAGAGCAGATAAACTGTAATTAATTAACACAGATCTACACGGAGTTTTAAATCTGTTTTATGAGGATATTTAACTATTTAATATGTGGCATGTTCTTGTTGCTTTTTTAGTACTAATTTACTAGTGAATTCATCCAGTAAATTTTAATTTTTCTAAAGCTTTCAATGCATTATTGTTTAATTTGTTGCAGTGAGCTGATGTATTTTGAAGTATAAAATATTAGTTTTTAATTACTATTTTTTGTTTGTTTGTTTAGTCCAACTGAACTGGATGCTATTGTTTTTGGACATCTCTTTGCCATATTAACCACACCGTTACCTGATAACAGAATGTGCACCATTTTGCGAGAATATCAAAATCTGGTTGATCTTTGTCAACGTATTGATGTGAATTATTTTCAAAAACACTCCGATGATGACATAGATATTGAAAACATTGAATTAGAAAGCTAGTTTTTATTTCATTATAATTAAAAAATTAGATTACATTTCCTTAAATACATTAATAGTAGATCTGACTAAGTGTTTATTAAGCATTTTTCAGTAGTATCTAGGTTTGAAAGTAATATGCGCCCATTTTCACAGTATTACAGAAGCATGTAAATTGAATTTATAACTTTTATAATTCTATTTTGTCATAAAGTTAATATTTTTTCAAATTAAAATGTTAAAAGGACTATTGCATTTATTTCAAATGTATATAACTAGTCTTAAACCATTCTTAAAATGTTTATTGTTTAAAATAATTTTTTTAAAAAAAAGTTTGAAGATTAACAATCATATGGATGCAATAATTTTGTGTACATGTAATTTTTTTTGTGTAAAAAGAGTATTTGTAAAATTATTAATGTTCAATAAATTGTTTATAATATATTTTATTTTTTTCCCCACTGAAAGGAAATTCATTAAAAAATTTATGATTAAGTTACTGTATTTCATATAAAGTATTTTGATGCATGTAGGGAGCATCCATGACATCTGAGCTCTCTCATCAAATATTTTTAATCCAATTATTTTCTTTGCAGTACTGAGTCAAATGAAAAAGAATTCTGTTAAAAGATCTAAAACCTAGAAATTCAACACAGATTCAGTTAATGAAAATAATGCTTATTATAAGTATATCAATATTTAGGTCATGAATTGTGTTTTAACCCTCTCGCTGCGCATCTCACGATTTCCACGAACAAAGCAGACTTAGCACTATGCAACGAGAGGGTTAAGCTACATTAGAGGCTCTCAAACTTATGATGAGGATACATTTGAGATTAAGAAAATAATGTTGTGTGTGTGTGGATACAAGTTGAGTTTCTAATAAACAAACTCAGACATAATGCACATTTATTAATGAATCATTGAGAAATGAATATTGCCTCATTATAATTTTATTTAACCTTTGTAAGACCGTTATTGTTCTTTGCAAGATTTTTAGATTAACAAAATAAAAAATTATTCAAAGCAAAAACAAATAAATTTGAACTAGAAATTAACTGACATTTGGGGAAGCAAAAAAATAAAGCAGTTTTTAAGATTAATATTATATACAAGAAAAAAGTTTTTTTATTAAAAGACCAGAGAATTTAGCAATAACATTGGTCAAAATTGGCATCCAGGACAGCTTTAACTGCTTCCCTTTCATATTTTTTTAAAAAAAAGTTGCAAAAAATCATATTTTTTATTTGATTATTAAATACAAGGAAATGGAACAAAACAAAATATGCAAGTTTCAAGTAGAATTTTTAATTTTTTACAGGTGTAAAAGTATTTATCTTTAACATTAGTTTACTATCCCGAGTTATCTCGGGCAAATGGAAAAAAGTTAAGTATTAGAGTATTAGACTTTGTATGATAGTTTTTGAAACGAGGGACAACACAAAGTGAGTGATACCTGACATTCTGTACACTGGTATTTGGTCTCTTTTCTTACTGGCTTACCTCTTTATGGGATCTCTTTTAAAGGAGCACAGATTACACTGTCTTATTGGATTAGATTTTTTTTTTCAGTAGCAGGAATAACATCTGGAAAATGTCCAGAGGTTAACCTGAGTGGGGAAGGACTAATGCTGGGTCTTCTTGAAGAGGCAAAAAAACTCGTCATGATGATTTTCTGAAATTATTTTTTCAATCAGTTCCATTCTAAATTGTTTAGGTGATCGTGAACCTCTGGATTTACATTATAAAATGTAGGCTACATACAGAAGAATCACTTCCACTATTTTTAATGTCCACCATAATCACTCTCTGAAAAATAATCGCTTTGCATCTTGTATCATCACCATTATTTTACTTTTTTTCAACAGAACCATCCTTCTTTTGACATTACTAATCCACAAGCCAATGTGTAACTATACAATAGGGAAAACACATGACCTGCCCTGTCAAAAGATCCATGAAACCAACAAAACTTTGCAAACTGCCAATCAAAGCTGAATATTTCCTTTCATTTCCTCCAGGCCGAGTAAAACTGTGATGAAACAAATTGTATTGACAAATTCTGCTTCACCCGAATTTTCTCAAGATAATAATTAACTACAATATATACGAACCCGAGTTACCTCGGAATAATCAGGCAAGCAATTAAAAAAAGATGGATGGTGAAATACCATGGTCAGTGTTGCCAATTTCTCTGGGTTATTGTAACATTTTGTAGGTGGGTGCAAGGTTGTGTAGTCTTGAGTTACTTATATATGATTATTACTATAATTATATGAATTTATATTCATATATGGTTGTTTACCAAGATATAAATTTTAAAACAATAAATTTATTGAAAATTTTAAAATTAAATCTTACAAATGATTAAATAGTTTCTGAGAAAGAAATCTTTTGACTTGAATAAAAAAAAAAATACTTGAAGGAATCTAAATTTAGAGTAATTTTTTTGTTTGCTTCTTGATGAATGTTTTGCTATTTAGAGTAATTTTAAAAGTAAAAAGTCATGTTACAGACATGTAAAAAGTACTATAGTTGTAAAAACCCTTTTATGCTCAGAATTTAATTAGAAATGGGATTCTCGGGCCAACCTTAAAATATAAACTATACTAGCAAATCTACAAAAACGTTTTGTGTGTTGTTCAATAACTTTAAAGATGTTTTATGAGATTTTTGTCTATTTATCAATTCAACACATTAAGAACAGTCCACGATAACTGTCTAGTTAACACCTCCACTGACACTTGTTTACTTCCATCCACATGATAAGACCATTTGATCGAAAAAACTTGTTACCATAAAATTTCATTCTATTGATAAGATACTTATTGCTTCTAGATCGTCAGAAAATTCCAGATTTTCAACTTTGTAACAAAATGGTAGATGAATCTAACCAACAGAAGGGAAATGACAGTAAAATCGACAATATTTGTGAATCATGTTCCCTATTTTTAATAACAACCAGTATAAGCTTTGATATTTAAAGGAAATGTCATGTAATTTGTAAAATAAAATGATACAAGCCAGAATTTGGCGTGTTTTCTATGTGTTGCCCTGTTTGGTTTCATGGACTTTGTAACCGATAAATATACGTATATTTTTCCTTGTAATTTTGGTATAATTCTTGTTTATATTTTTTTTAGGTAATTGCACTGAAGAAGACTTAATTTTAAATTCCAAGCGATTATAATTGATATTATCACAATGCATACAGAAATTGTATGCTCATGGAATATCTAAAATTCTAATGTAATGAATATTGTTTAGAAGTAGGAATACTAAGAAAGAAGCACTGCATTTGAAATCACACAAAAATTGTATTTTTGTATGCCTGGAAAAATCAGTTCAAGAAAAAAAAAATCATTTGAGAAATATTTTAATATTAAATATAAATTAAAATACTATTTATTCACATGACAGACTGCACCATCAATTGTACGAAAGATTTAAAAATAAGCAGTAATAAGATATTTAAAATGCTTTAATTTGATATTTAGAAGTAAAATAATGCCAAATTTAAGTATTCGAGTGTTTTCCTTATAACCTTGTTATCTATTATTATTCTATAAATACGATAATACCTGTCAGTTTAACAAAATTTAGATTTTCATTAATTTTTTATTTATTACTTATATCTTAATAATCTTTGTGATTAAACATGTACTGTGTAGTTACGAAAGGGAACATTCATCTATTAAAATAACGAGATTAAACTACCATATATTTCTTCGTATAAGCCGAGAATTTTTGGAAGATTTTTAAAGAGAAAATAAGGGGACAACTTACATGTCGATTCGCTAGTCTTGAAAAATGTGATTTAGGAAAAACAATTCTTTTTTTTTACATTTTTCGTTATCCATGTGCAAGCGATAATAATCTTTTAACTTTTTGAATGTGTAACTTTTATTCTAAAAGAAATAAAAAAAAGTTACATGAATTTTTAAAGTCAGTGTCTGAATTCAAGTTTCCGAACATCTCGAAAAATTCTGATTTACTCATTGGGATATCTGAATGCATGTAATCATCATGCAGTGAGTTTTCCATGGCAGGAAACGTAGGTCGACGATCACGTTTAAGTATAAAAATTTCTCTTCGTGCTCATTTTCCAAAAAGAAAAAGGAGCAGAGTATAATTAGCATGTATAGATTTTGTGCAAGATAATAAATGAATGAGCAAAATGTTTTAGTTTCCTATTGGATTATCAGAAACTAAACTGTTGTTAGCGTTTACTTTACAGAAATTCACTTGGAAAATATTCTACCCATCTTACCTGGTTAGCTACATTTCTATCTTCATGGTGACACGTTTGAAGAAGTTGCATATTTGTAGAATGCTGTTAAAATTGCAGGAATAAAAATGTATGCCTGAATTTCGTTAAAATAAAACCATTCATGTGATAATTTTTTTCTGCAAAAGACTCACTAGGACTTGTTTTTTATGGGATATTTTATTTTTCGTGCTCACAATAGATTACATTGATTCAAATACACTGGAATCTCCTAAAGCATCGTCATAAATCTCCAGTTCACATTGTTAAAGGGAGGTATTTTATTCAGAAGTAATATAGAGTTCTTTTTTGACGATTAGTCTAACTGTGGTACCATTGCAAGAGCATGTTAGCCCAGAGAACAATAAAATCACATGCCCTTCTGTTAATAAACCACCTGCAGATGCAAGGACGTCTTAAGATACTTTGAGGCCCAGAGAAATCTTAAGATCTTTTTAGGCCCTGGGCCCCTATACAAAAGTAGGCCTGTCCTGAGATAAAAGTAGACAGTATATAGCATGCATTGTCAAATACCCGTACTAAAGGTAATTTGAAACAAATAAATGAGCACAACTCACTATCTCAAAAACCTAGGCACAAACCGACTCGACCGACAACCGCATTTCGACTAAATGAGTTGAATTATTGTTTATGGTATTAGGCCTAGACATGGACAACGGTCATCACATAATAATACAGTCTTGCCAGTTGACATGCAGTATGAAATTCCCTTTTTTATGGGGATTATCTATGGGAATAATAATTGACAATTAAAATTATCCAAATCATGATCTTTTTAAGACATAGTCGAGAACAAAACGAAGCTCTCAATGAGGGCGAGACCCGGGCCCAGTTGGTCCTTGCCTTAAAACGTCCCTGCACAGATAATGTCTTCCAATTCAGGAAATAATGGTTGCCGAGATCTGATCTACATTCTTATTTCTAAGTATTTACTTAGTCCATCTATTAACTGAAGTTATCACACTCTGATCCTTATTTTCAGACGGTTGAAAGATCATATTTCTTCTCTTTGTAGAAAGCTGTAAAATTCATATTCCTGGAGTCTACCATGTCTCTTTCTGTACTCAACTGAACACACGGAGTCTTCCACAGTTCTTTTTTTGTACTTGAGATCAGAGGCGGATTAAGGTAGTTGGAGGCCCCTGGCGGTAAAAGGTTTGAGGCCCATGGGTTCAAGAGTCGAAAAACTAAAATAGTGAAAAGAGACGATTACTTTAAATTCTCAAAATAAAATGTATTGCTAATAATAAAACTCAACGGTTAAAGAAGAATCTTAACTGTATATAAAAAAAATAAAACCTTACAAAAGAGCTTACAGTTTCGCTGTACAAATTGATTTCTCTTTGGCAAATTCATCAATTATTTTTGCCATATCTATTTTGTTCTGTATATAATATGGCCATGTTGTTCAATTTGTCTTTTCTCCCATAGTATTTCTTAAATTATTTTAACACGTTTTAAAACTGAAAAAGATCTTTCGCCTGATGCATTCGATGACGGTATAGTTAAAAATATTTTCAAAAGTATTTCTACATTAGGATTTCTCTTGCAACTCGATAAAATTCTAGTGGTGGTTTTCATTATATCTTTGCTTTCTTTTCTTTTCTTGATCCACAATTCATACAGTCAAAATTAAATGATTGAATATCGTCTTTGTAGATTTCCTTTAATTTTTGTGTAGCTTTCTTTTTAATACACTGGGCTTTCATCAACAGTTATGGTCGGGAGTGTGCAATTTTCTCTGATTGATAGAGCACTCTCGAGGTTAATTCACATACCCTGACTGCAAACTAGTACGCCAGTCTGGCGATACAAACTGTTGCACTGCGATTTATAAACATCATTCAAGGGGTGTTTTCCAACAGGATATCGTGCTCCCTCATCCCTGTTGTAATCCAACAGGCTCTATAGAGTGACGACGCGTTGAGTTGGCCTGCTAGATCACCAGGTTGTTTTTCCAATCGAGCAGGAAGGGGACATCATTGAACGCAATGTCAGCTTCATCCACAACCAGAATTAAACAACCTTATAATGACCGATCAAGAACAACAAGCATGCAATACCATCCCACATACTGATATCCGGTACCAGTACGACACGAGGCATGCACATTTGCATGCTTGCGTTTAAAATTGTGGCGGTTATACCAGTTTTTAATGTATCATTATTTCCCATTTGAAGTGGCTCTACTCTCGCTTGCATGAACCTGTGATCTTGAAACTTTAATCAATTTAATATGCTACCTATACATTTGTATAGGTAGCCTATTACCGATTTGTATTGCCAAAGTTTTATTAGTCGACAATATTTTTTACTTGGTGTTCGGATTTTTTTTCTCGATCATTGTAAAATGTACCGAGAGTAGTCAAGCACGCCTGCAAACTGAAAACGAACTTGTTTGATTTAAATAGCATTAATTTGCTTGAAATAAAATGTGTACAAAAAAAAAAAAAAAAAAAAATGCATGTGAAAAGTTTGTACAAATTGCAACAATACAGATATACAAGAAAAAGATGGCTAGGGCTACTAGACGACTCAAAAACGAGGAAATATCGGGGTTGCAATATCGGTTCAAGATTTTTTTTTTTTTTTTTTTTTTTTTTTTTTTGGACGTTGAACTTATAAGTGGAATCCATCAAGCTTGGGGCCCCTGGCGGCCGCCACCCGCTTAATCCGCCTCTGCTTGAGATCTCTTCATTTTTTTGAACATTTGAAGGATCGTTATTTCTTTAAATTTAGAGTTCAATCAGTGCTAATCGTCCGTTATAA
Source organism: Trichonephila clavata (assembly GCA_019973975.1). Taxonomy (NCBI): domain Eukaryota; kingdom Metazoa; phylum Arthropoda; class Arachnida; order Araneae; family Nephilidae; genus Trichonephila; species Trichonephila clavata. The sequence continues at coordinate 31,642 of BMAO01018866.1, read as the reverse complement.
CACACGATGTGTATTGAATGCTGAAGATTTTAGCACATTCCGTTACTTTACAAATGTGTCATGTATTGCATAGGAGTTTTGATTGGTCAGTCTGCAATGTGTCTGGCACTTGCAGAAATAATCAGTTGGTAAACTTCACTTCACTTACACACAATCTTAACTAGAACATTTTGAAAGTAGGCGCTTATATTGCGAGCATCCTGAAAACCCTTGAAAAATAATAGTGTTAGTTTTTATTTAAAAAAATCCCAATAGATGGCAGCACTAGCTATATTTTCAAATGTAATGATTTTCTCCAACTTCCAAAGCTACTATAATAGAAGAAACAAGATATCAATCATTGGCATAGCCAAGTAATTTTAGCGCGTTTTTCACATGTTGTATTTTGCAATAATGCAACTTATGAACTTTTTACTAACAGAATGTAGTACTGTACTTAAAAAAAAATTTCAAAATTATTAAATTTAAATATGATTCGGCTCATCTAGGGCACAAATGCGACCAAATGCCGAAACCCGATGTCAATTGGTTGCTTATTGGCTGAGAAAAAGGTACGACAAAATATGGAACGAAGGCGAAATTTGCGTCCTAATAGCGGTTTTGTTCCACTACGTGAAAAACGCGCTAAAAAGGAGCGAATCACATGTACACACAGTTTGATTGTTTTCTTTCCTAAAATTATAGAAACATAAATTAAAATAAGAATGTTTGTACATTGTATGCCATTGTACACTTTAATTTCAACATTCATTTGGTTTCGTTTTCAAAACATCGCAATAAACCAGTGTTTTTCTTTGAAAAAGGACGATTTTTTCAGTATTAGTTTTTATAATAATGCTGAAATTGACAACTCTGTAAGAGATGAGGCTTCTGGATTATTAAATTCTACTTAACAATTCAGTTCCTATTTCCATCATTATTTGGTATAAAATCTTTAATTGCATTAAAATCCAATAAGCAAGCTATTGCAAACAAAATATTATGATCTACCATATACTATGGAACTCTCAAGAAATTGTAAAGATTTTTTTCAAGGATGTGACTTTTGACGAAATGCACTGTGATGCAAAAGAACTGGCAGTCGAGATTCTTATATGTGCTAACTTTGCAGCCACGTCACAGAGTTCGGCGGAAAAATGTGAATTTTAATTCTGAAGCACAAGAATATCCGAAATTAAAATTCAAGATAGAGTTTTACATTGGACGAAGCAGTTAATGCCTTGGAATGCAGATTTAATTTAATGAGTACCGACAGTAATTGTTTTCAATTTTTGTACAATAGATATGATTTAAGAGATACCCTTAAAACTTTAATTAATTAAAAACTGTAAAAATTTAGAAATGATGTTGACCAACCGGAGAATCATTAGATGTAAACGCGCTTGATTGAGCAGAGGAGATAATGTCAGTTTCAGCTTTAGCAGGCAAAAAAAAAGCCCAGTTGAAGTTATAAAATTTATTTCTGTTTTAGAATTTGCTCCAAATTTTGCTATTGCATTTATTTTACTTTCTTTGCTAATAAGTTTGGCAAATGTAGATATTAATTTCCAAAATTAAAATTAATAAAAAATTTCTTACAGTTCACCAATTCTGAAGATAGATTAAATGGCTTAGCTACATTGGCTATCAATCATGAAATAGCTGAACAAATTGATCAGAAAGTTTTCAGAATTAAAAGTCAGGATAAAAAAGAGTGGTAATTTTTTATGTTTTAGTTTTTAATATGTATATATATATGTACTGTTAGCTCCCTTTTTCTTCGCAAGGAATATCCAAGTTTTCTAGGTGTGCATTTATGAACAACTTTTATCTTTTTTTAATAATAGTTTTTTTTTTTACTTGGGGGAGAAGGGCGGCATTTTTCATTTCTGTCCGGGTTGGAAAAATTGCTAGAGCCGACCCTGATTGAGGAAACAACTTTGACTGTTCAAAACACAATTTTTATCAATAAATTAAAATTTTCCAGCTTTAGATATATTTTTAATATATTTACGCTAATTCTCAAACCACTTTGTTTCTGGAAAACAAATTTTTAAAATTAAAAATTGTTGAAAATTATTTTTTATAAAATACATAGGAGGAAGACAAAAATATATTTAGTTGCGAATATGAAGAAATATCATACATTTGAAGGGGAAAAAATGTAACGGAAAATTTCTGTAATCCTTTATTTTTATCTGATGTACCCTAAGTGCTTATTATCTGATGTGCTTATTCAATTCCTACTATTAGTTCACTCTCTCCCTATATATATATATAGATCTTGTTCATAATTTCAATACTTAATAAGATATTTTCTATTCATCCATTCGAGCTCAAATACATTTTTTTAAAAACTTGTAGTGGCTGATACTTGATGTGAATACAGTTTTTTTCAAATATTAATTCATTAATTAAATTTTATTTTTTTAATTTTAAATTTATTTTTGTTATTTCTGTCGAAGTCACAACTGGCTGCAACAGTTGGCGCCAGTACGTTTTTCAAACGAAGTAGGAATAGACTTAAATTTTTTTTATTTGTGTTTTCCTTAATGGTTGATCTTGAGCTTGAATCAAATGATTGCTTGTTTGACTGTGCATTAACGTCATTCTACGACTTCAACCATTCTAAAAGATAGGACAGGGGCGTAGCTACCACCGTAACACCCGTATTGATGATACCGAGCCCCTCGAAGTTTCAGGCCCCAAAACGTGAAAGCAAAAGATTGCAAAATGTTAAGGGGCTTCTAGAAAGGGCCCCCAAGGAACTTTGTTACAGGTACCACTCAGAGCTAGCTACTCCAGAGCGACAGGCTCTTTGTAGTAACAAGATTTGAACGCACTATGATTAAAGAACATCGCCGGCAAAAGAGAGTGACAACCGAACTATAAAGCTATAGGAGTGCTATTTGTGACGAACCCCGTAATTTTGAACCATGGTCTGAATTACGAGGACAACACCTGAGCTGGAACTCCCCTCTCTTAACTTCCCCAGCACACCAACGGGAGGGCTTTGAGCCACGATAGATTTAACATACATCAGCTGCTCCACTCGGTGGGTCTTCAGCGGCAATGGCTCGAACTCATGACACGCCAGCCACGAGTCTGTGACCTTGACTACTAGGCTACCATATCCACCATCGCCGGCTACATATTCGATGTAATGAATACTTGGCTACTGACTGAAGCCATCCACTTTGCAATTGTCAAGCTAGTATTCTACCAAGCAAGTTATCCTTTCCGCTTGCTCGATTGCTTAATATCGATTGTAAATGTTATAGGTGTCGAACTTTTTAATTTTTAACAACGGTCAAATGACGAGGGTGACATCTGAGCTAGAACTTCCCTCTCCTAGTTTCAACACTCCACCAAAGTTCGGATTTGGCGCCTCGACAACTTTAATGTGCAATAACCCTTTTACAATCGAGAGCACGAGCAATGGAGCTCACGACTTGACAGGTACAACGTTGAACACGAGTTTGCATCCACGACCACTGGGTTCCGAGACTATGTAGGTATATTGGTAACAGTGGCGTAATGTACACCCCCCCCCCGCAATCCCTGCATCACGAGGGGGAAAGAGCAGTATTCTACGGGGCCCAAAGCCTGGCTATCGCCAAGTACGTATGGTTTTGTTATTCTTTGTAAGATCCAATTTAGGGCTCAGACCTCGCTTTTCAGGGGGCCTTAATATTCTCCTTTACGACACTGATTGGTAATTAACTTTATTGTTCTGAGTCAACAATAAGGGAGAAAGACGACACCTGAGTTAGAACCTCATTTCCTTTTCAAACTGTGAGGGATTTTAAGCCCAATTCGATGTTAAGCTTGAACGAAACATCTGCACATGTACCCAGTGCCTAAGGTCACGTAAACTGAGATAGGCACAGCAAGCCTTAGCCCTCATGGGCTGTTGCACCACTGAGTTCAGTTCAGTTTAATTTTATGTGCAGTATCCTGCATTAATCTTCGGGATGAGCTTTATGCGAAAAAATAGTAATATAGAAGGGCGAATGAATGTTAAATATGCAAGAATTCAGAGTCGCCACATCGTCTTGGCGTGGATATGAAGAGTTGGATACCAGCTTATGTCAACCTCGTCACTTCTACTATGGTTCAGAATTCTGAGGTGAAATGGTCGCAGTTAATGTATTTTTGAGTCGGTAGAAAAACAGGAGCCAGGAGCATTCAGTAATCTAGGTAAAAGTCTTCATTCAAGCTCGGGATTTAGCCACTGAGCTACTGCTGTAAAAATGGTAGATAGCGCCACTTTTGTGTCACACGCTAGCTGTAGATGACGGAATTCGTAATTTTGACATGTGCACCTCAAAGATATGTGATCTGAGTTGAAGCCTCTATTATCTAATGTCAAATATGTGGCCGCGGTTTTCATAATGGTTACGGTCACGAGCCCTTGGCCAGCGTGTCATTTCGAACACTAGTGACACTGAAGACTCGCTTCGTAGAGGGGCTGATGCACATTCAATCTGTCGTGGCTGAAAGTGTCCACAGTAGCCTAGAAATGATGGTCACAAACTCGTAGTCAGAGTGTCACGGAATCGAGTTCTGGTGACACTGAAGATCCACCGTGCAGACGGAGCTGATGCACGTTAAATCTGCCATGGCTGAAAGTGTCCACAGTAGCCTAGAAATGATGGTCACAAACTCGTAGCCAGAGTGTCACGGATTCCAGTTCTGGTGACATTGAAGATCCATCGTGAAACGTAGCTGATGCATGTTTGTCGTGGCTGAAAGTGGCCACAGTAGCCTGAGAAAAAATGGTCATAAACTCGTAGCCAGAGTTTAACGGAATCGAATTCTGGTGACATTGAAGATCCATCGTGCAAACGGGGCTGATGCACGTTAAATCTGTTGTGGCTGAAAGTGTCCACAGTAGCCTAGAAATAATGGTCACAAACTCGTAGTTAGAGTGTCGCGGATTCGTGTCCTGGTGTCACTGAAGATCCATCGTGATGCACTTAAAATGCATCAAGGCTCAATGTTCTCCATAGGCCTTGGTGTGATAGTTAGGAGAGGGAAGGCCCAACTCAGATGTCATCCTCGTCACTTGACCGAGATCAGTCAGCAATAGCCTTTGTGTTGCTTTATAGTGCGGCTTTAACGGACCTCACTCACTTTGATAAAACGTCAAATGAAAAAGATGACACCTGATCTAATGCCTTTCTCTCCTTTCAGGTGGCTACGGTAACCTTGTGATTATGGTTACGAGCTCGTGGCCTGCGTGTCATCAGTTCGAGCCCTAGGGGTATTGAAGACCCTCCATGCAGTGGGGTTGAGGCACGTTGAATCTATCGTGGCTCAAAGTCCTCGTGTTGGCATGATATAGTAGTTTGGAGAGGGGAGTGGTGCCAACTCAGGTGTCGTCCTCTTTTGACCGGGCTCGAGATAACTCATTCCGTCTCAAAGTGGACTTGGTAGCGTAATGGTCATGGTAACAGACTCTTGGCCGGCGTGTCATGAGTTTGAGCCTAGTACCGCTAAAGACCAGCCGTATAGGGGAGCGATGCACGTTAAATCTGTCAAGAGCTTAATCGTCAAACCGTTAGTGTGGTGTGGTGGTTAGGAGAGGGAGGTGCCAGTGCAGGTGTCGTCCTCTTCACTTGACCATAGTTCAAAATTACGAGGTCCGTCGTCAAAACCCCTCGTGTTGCTTAAAAGTGCGACGCCAATGAATGAGTGAAGTGTGAGGGAATATTAACGTCACACTGTTCAGCTGCTCTAGAGCTTTTGGTGATGGACCTCGTAATTTTGAACCATGGCCAAGTGACGAGGACGACACATCAGCTGGCACCCCTCTCCTAACTACCACACCACACCAACGGGAGGATGATTGAGTTCTCGACAGATTTAGCGTGCATCGCTCCCTTACACGGCGGGTCTTCAGCGGTACTGAGCTCGAATTCACGACACGCCGGCCACGAGTCCTTTGCCTTGGCCACTAGGCTACCGCGGTCGCGACGTCAATGAAACACGTACTATCACTCATTCACTCCCATCTTCAAAAAACCATCTCTTGGTGATTTTGAGGTCCAAGTTAATTTAATTTTTTAGATTCAATTTTTTCGGGTCAGTCTTATTTCACAGTTATGGAATTTAATGGAATCAAGGCTCGAACATCACAGGCTATGGCCTTTCGGTTCCTGAGGCCACCAAGAGTTGACCGATTTTGTCATCGATCTTTTTTTTTTTTTTTTTTTTGCTTGCAACTTAACTACTCGGCCATTTAGGTGTCACTGAGTTTGTTTGTATCTCTCTATCGGCATATTTATTAGGTTTAAGGATCATCATAGAATGACAACATATGAGACAGAAGTTTCGAGATTTGTCTTGGGAATTTCTAAGAAACTGCTCATAAATTCATGATTAATTAGCTTCAATTTGAATTCAATATACAGGAAAAGATCTTGAAACTTTCATATACTGAGGATTTGTTTTCTAAAAAAAGAAAAGGATGTTTTAAAAAGTTATTCTTTGGATTCTTCATTTATCTCGTCACTTCACCCAAAACAGGTAAGTCATATCTTCATTGCTTGGTTAACGTCAGTGTTATTGAATTCATTCATAAATATATGAATAGGCACATTTTCCACTTGATGACAGCATTCAAATTAAGATAAACATAATGCAGTATTTTAGTTATGCATTATTCATATTTTTTAATAGTATGCTGTATGTTATATTACTTCGAGTTTGTAAAAAAAAAAAAAATTCAAATTTTTTTCTATAATAGAACTGGTACATGATTTATCCAGATGGCATTTCAAAAACACTTTACATTTTATTATGCATAGATGTCGATTTGTAAGAGGTGTAATTCTCTTTTCCCATCTTTAACTTGTTTATGTATTATTGTGTAGCATGTATATTTTTCATTTCTGCAATATGAATTTTACTTCATTGGAAAATAATTCAACTTGTTCATGTAAGGATCATGTTCAACGATCGTGAGAATGAGTGAAGATAAATGAGTGAAGAAACGGATGTTCAATTTTATTTCTACGTTTAAATATTAGTTACCTGTGAGCAACTTACTTAAATTCTGTATGTACAAAGCTTTTAACATTAAATAAATCTTAACTACAAATAATACGTTTCAATATTAAGATTTAAATTATTTTAAATGCTTACTTTACCGTACTTAATTAAAAATACAATTTAATTCATACATTTCATTTTCGTAAATTAAATTTGCTCGCTTATTGCGTTTTTTAGAGCCCTTTTTGATTTATATGATCAAGCTGGAAATAGTAGGTACTAAAATGAAAGATACAGTAAAATATCTCATTTCCAAACATATGGTTGAAATTGCAGCTTGTTTAATTAAAAATAGGTATTCGTGTATGAAATTGGCAACGTAATTGAATTGCTAACACCATGATTTAGCTGCATTCTTTTGTTTGTTGAGTTTGAAAGATACAGATAATAGAAGTTTTATATTTAAATACACATTTACTAGAATAAACTTTATCTTTTTCGTGTACTCTTTAATAAAATTCTAAAGTAATCTAAAATTTTAACGATTAAAGAAAAAAGTTCTATGCAAAATTTTGGAATTATAGCCACTAAAAGGGGATGAATATAAAAACTTTAATCAATGTTTTTAAAAATTAAATCCTTACGATAAAATTTTGAAAAGCGAATTCAAATTTTAATTAAGCGTAAAATATGTTTTTATATCAAACGACAAAATTTATTTTTAAATTCCTACTATTAACTCACTCTCTCTATATATTTATTTATATATATATTTATCTTGTTCAAATTTTCAAACGTTAATAAAATATTTTCTATTCATCCAATCAGTTTCAAATAATTTTTTTTAACTTGTAGTAAATTACACTTTATATTAATACAGTTCTCGAAATAAACATGACAGCCTCACAACTGTCGCAAAGTTCTTAGTAATCTTCATTTCATTTCATTTCATTTCTTTCTTGAATTCCAGATGATGCACCAATTATGATAATTTTTCAATCGAGTGATAAAATATCGCTTATTTTTTTGTATGAGTAAATTAATCCCTGTTATAATATTTTTCAGAATTAAATTTGTTTTTGGTGAAAACGTGAACTTGAAAATGGGACAGGGGTAGCTTAAACAGCAGTCCCTTGGTGGCTGCAGAAATTAAGTATAAAAATCTCAAAGCTCTCTTTTTATTATTTTACATCAAATACATGAAGTAACAAATTATAACGGATAAGCCATTGGAATGACTGATTATCCTGGAACTTTGATTTTTTTCCAAAATAACTAAAATATATTAATCACATTAATGATAAATTTTGATAAAAACTTTCTGCAAATTGGGGTATGATTTCATTTCAAATTCGAAAAAAAAAAAGCATGAAGAGTAAGTAAAATAAAAAATATAGTAATTAATCTAGAATTAAATATATTATAAATAAAAAAATAGAAAAAGAATTTAGTTTAATAATGTTGTTGAGGCAACTGTTCCTATAAACGAAAGATTTGAACAGTTGGAATTCTATAATTAGCTATAATTAATTCTCTAACTCTCACTTTTTCTCCCACTCACTCTCACTTTTTCTCACACTCACTCTCACTTTTTCTCACACTCACTCTCACTTTTTCTCTCACTCACTCTCACTTTTTCTCTCACTCACTCTCACTTTTTTTCTCACTCACTCTTTTTTTCTCACTCACTCTCACTTTTTCTCTCACTCACTCTCACTTTTTCTCTCACTCTCACTTTTTCTCTCACTCACTCTCACTTTTCTCTCACTCATTCACTCACTTTTTCTCTCACTTTTCACTCACTTTTTTTCTCACTCATTCACTCTCACTTTTTCTCTCACTCTCACTTTTTCTCTCACTCATTCACTCTCACTTTTTCTCACTCACTCACTCTCACTTTTTCTCTCACTCACTCACTCTCACTTTTTCTCTCACTCATTCACTCACTTTTTCTCTCACTCATTCACTCACTTTTTCTCACTCATTCACTCACTTTTTCTCTCACTCATTCACTATCACTTTTTCTCACTCACTCTCTTACTTTTTCACACTCACTCTCACTTTTCTCACTCACTCTCACTTTTCTCACTCACTCTCACTTTTTCTCACTCACTCTCACTTTTCTCACTCACTCTCACTTTTTCTCACTCACTCTCTTACTTTTTCACACTCTCACTTTTTCTCACTCACTAACTTTTTTCTCACTCACTCTTTTTTGTCACTCACTCACTTTTTCTCTCACTTTTTCTCTCACGCACTCACTCTCTCTGTCTCTCTCTCACTCACTCACTCCCTTACCCACATTATGTTTTCCATTGCGTCAAGACAATTTTCTAACTTATGTCGAAACATTGTAACTACAGGAATTAATTAAAAATTACTTCTAAATTTTCCCTAAAATCTCTATTTTTATTGTAAAAGAAGAATTCCTTCTATCATCTATCAGAAGAGTTTATACGTACTTTAAATCTGTCAAGTTTTAAAGTCTTTATATTAATGGGGTGCCAACTCAGATCTCGACTTTGTTATCAAACTGTTCTAAACTTCAAAATCCATTGTCAGTATTTAACGGACATCATCTAAATCGAGCAGAAGCATAAACGCTCAACATTTGAAGAAACAAAAGGAGAAAGACAGAACATTTATATACATTGAAAATCGTTTAACACGAAACTGAGAGGGACTGAAATGTTTTTTCGTGTTAAAGGAAATTGCGAAAAAACAAAAAACCTATACTTAACAAAATTAAGTTCATTAGAGTACATTTTGTGTTCACAGAGACATGCATATATGTATGCATTTCATAAAAATCTATGAAACAAAAACATTCACAGGAACTTAATGAAATTTAATACAAAATTTTCAAATTTGTAGAAAAACAAAACATTTATTGAGTTTTGGGAAAATAATCTGATATTTTTCTTTGCATTCTATTTTTAGCATTAAATTGACAACAAGTCGATATAATCCATTTTGTTATTCATTTCACCGTTGGAATGTGCGTCTAAATAACTGCGCATACTTTTCCTGATGTTCCTCATTTCGGATGACGTGGGAACAGGAGCTGCATTATTCACTTCATTTTCGTCGTCGGAATCTGCATCTATGATATTTTTAGAATTTTGAATAAACTCCGAAATGTCTTTTCTATAAAAATTGGGCCTGTACATACATTATCATCCTCTACTGCAACGAATTCTTCCAATGGTACAATAGGACAGTCTAATAATACAGAAACTTTCTCAAACATTCCTTTAAGTGACTGGTGTTTTCCGTATTTTGTTCATTCCCAGAAAGGCAATCTTTTCGTGTTAAGCGATTTTCGTTTTCGTGTTAAGGGAAAAAATACATGAAAATACTTAGTAGTTTGTCGGGGACTGTTGTATTACTTCGATTTAACCGATATATCGTGTTAAGCGTTTTCGAGTTAAGCGTATTTAAATATATTTGCGAGTTTTATCACAATCTTCACTTATATAAGCGAAAGAAAAAGTGAATATTTCATTATAAAAGCAATTTTTTTTACTTAAGATCTTTGAACAGGGGCTCATAAATGTGAAACTATTTTTTCCTGATTCTGATACTATTAAGAAAAATAAAATACAGAAAGTCATGTAATTTTTATCGTGAATCTGTTTATCTATATAAACATGCGATAAAATTACCTTGTAACTTGTGGAATCAATCAATTTTCATATTTACTGTAATGCAGTAAGAAGTGACATAAGATAGGAATTCCATTCCGCCGTCTTTCGCTTTTAGTTGATGTCGGCAAAGATAAGCAGATTAGTATTAAATTTCGCTGGAGGTAGAAATTTTTATCTTGAGTCGTAATGTCAATTGATATATCATCGCATAAATGCCGAATAACAGCTCTTTGAAAATAACCGAAGAGTTGAATCAACCCGAACAGAAAACTTGTCTTTTTGCTTAAATGCTGACACGTGACGTAATTTGTTTTATCTGACTGGTAATTATTTTTTCAGTAAAAAAAGTCGCATCCTTTATACTAGTAAACGGAAGAAAAAAAAAGGTATCTTTATAAACTTATAAATTGGGCAACAAAATTAAACCATAAAACGTTTTGGCAATTTTTGACTGAATCCCTGATTTTTTTTAAGGTAATCGGATACCTTAATATTAGAATATTTAATATATTTATTCACTTCGCCTTACTGCAGCGGTAGGTACGTTTCCCCCCGGTTCAGAATAGATGGATTCATTCAACTTCAAATGAAATAGCAACCCATAAATACTAGCGTACAACTTGTATTTTAACCAGTAATTTAAGTTAGAAGTTAAGTTAAATTTCTGGCCAACACTGAATTAAATTTCCTTAAAACATAATGCTATAATAAATGGATAATATTGAAAGAAAAAAAATGGACAAAACAGGGGTTTTTTTGTTGCAAATATGATATACCGTATTTATTCGATTCTTAGCCGCACCCGAATTTCCCTAGCTATAAAATTGGAAATTGTGTGGTTTAGATTCTAATATAAATACAATATACACTCAAGAGCCAAAACATTATAACCAGCCCTACATTTTGCAATGAACTCGCCTGGATGATGTGGAAGGCACGTGATCAGGTGGAAGTGGTATTTAACAGCTTCTGGAGAGTCTGAAAAATCATTCTTTCACTTCTGTGTGTTATGGAAAGGCTGCGGATCTAAGCGACTTTGATAGAGGGCAGATTGTTATGGCTCGAAGGCTCGGAACAAGTATTTCCGAAACTGCACGACTCGTGGGTTGTTCGCGATCTACAGTTGTTAGTACTTATACAAAGTGAATGAATGACGGTGAAACCAGCAGTAGACGACATGGTGTTGGACGTCCATACGCTATCAAAGAAAAAGGTCGTCGGAGACTGCCTCGCATGGTGAAGCAAAACCAGAGCCAGATAGTGGCCTCAGCTGACAGCCCAATACAATGCAAGGCCAAGTAGAATAGTATCGGAGCACACTGTTCAGCGGACATTGTTGGATATGGGGCTACGCAGCAAACGACCCACTCGTGTGCCTTTGCTGACCAAGTGTCATCGCCAGGGCCGGACCGTGACCTTTGGGGGCCCTGGGCTAACGATATCTGGGGGCCCCGTAAATAATTAAAATGTTTGCTTTTTTCCTACAAAATTATTGTGAGGAAAAATTTAAAATATACGAAACATAAAGCTTTTTATCCCAAGCGATTTAAATCTGTTATAAACAATAACATAATTTGCAAAATAAAAAAAAACTTTTCTACACTTTTTGTGCTGAATTATTTGCTCATCACATTAAAAGTCTTTGGTGATTTTAATATTAATAGAAAGAAGTGATTAATAATTAAGCCTAGTATTTGTCATTATTGTCCTATATTTGTTTTCTATGTAGGGCATTTTAGAGTACGCGCGCTCCGCTTCACAGCTAGTAATACGGAGCGTTAGAAAAATCTTTAAAATGATATACAGATTTGGAAAAACCTTAACTAGTTTCTTTTTTAAAATGAAATTGAATATATCACTACAAGTATAGGACTCTAGCTCAGTTTTAGATAAGTTTTTAATTAAACACCTTCCTTTACTAAATGTTGGTCTACATCATTTGAATAGTAATCAGTAATAGTGCGTCCACTCTCCATCTTGCAAAACTATCAAAAATTTAAATTTACTGTATTCTGCATGTATAATACTTGATACGCTACAATAAGCGTGTCTCTTAAATTTTTCTGTCCCATACACAGCTTTTTCTGTGAATTAATCTGCAATTTTTAAATAACCCGTCTCTAGTTCACATCGCTATATTCTGTTTCTACTCTACGACTTAATATTTTAGCTGCGTCTTGATACTCCTTTAGTTTTTGATCTGCTTCATATGCCGTACGTTGCTTATAAATGTTTTTAATGACATAATTAACTTATTCCCTTAACATATGTCCAAACCTCAAGAATCTGTAATTTTTTGTTACCCTGAATTAAATCTTTCTAAAATTTCTTCCCAAAATATAATTAAAACCGCAGTTTCGAGTTTTTTAAATTTTTTAAATAAATTTACTGCCTCTTTTTGAAAATCAATATTCTCATTTTCATTGTCACTAAATATCTGAAGAATATTCATGATATTACATTAATTATCTTTTGAGGCTTCAAAAAGATCGTAGTGACAAGACCATCTGGTCTGACTTAAACTTTGTAGGGGGGGGGGGGGTAAATTTCAGTTTAATTTTACGATTTTGAAGTTTCTACCTATAGGTCGAAATAGAAAAGCAAACATATATTTGTTGCACTAAACCAAAGAAGTTCACGATATCAGTTGCAACCTTAACTGATTCTACACAACTAGATTAAGGGAATGTGCAGCACATGGCACATAATTAGTGAATATATTTTTTTCCTTTTAGATCTTGCACGCCATTATATGGACCGGACATATTGGCAGCGTTGTCAAATGCCTGTCCCCCTACAATTATCCCTTTGTTTCTAAAAATTCTTGTAGATAATTAAATATAAACCTGTGTGATTAATAATCTTAATTAATGAGACACAGCTTTCATACATTTCCATCGAAAACAATATCGTAGTATAATAGCAAATTAGTCATTGTGGGACAAATCTGCTGTTGAATCCATCACTATTGAATAGTACTTTGAGTCATTGTTATTTATTTGAGTTATAATTGCTTAATGATTTGCTTGCCCATGATCTCAACTAATTGCTCATATATTGGTTTTGATAAATACGATATTAACACTTTTGGTCGTGATTCTCACAGTTCAATATGTTCACGAATGAATGAGTCAAACTCTGCAAGCAGTTTCAGGGTACCCATAAAATTACCATGATGAGGAGAACCACAAACTTCCTCGTTACCTTTAAACCAGAGATACTCAACCTATAGCCCACCAAACCATTCTGAGTGGCCCTGTCTAAGTCCGTTGAAATAACAAATTCAATTATTTAAGAATAATGTATTAAAAATTTAGCGAGAAATTTTATCGATCAAGCAATTAAATCTATCAATTTTGCTATCGATGTCGTGCTTGTACGAATTGTGAAATAATTTTCTTTCTTTTTGTAATTGTAATGGTTAGTCATAACAAATAACAATGTAGTAGCGACCATTTTATAAGTGTAACTAATTTTTAACTGGCCTTCATGTCTAAAAAATATTTGCTGTTTCAAGACGATTGGGATCTTGACAATTTCGTAGGAAAAAATAAATATGGATCAACAACTTGTTTGATATGTCGTGAAAATGTTACACATAAGAAATATAATTTTGCTCGTCTCTGTACTACTAAACATAAATCTTTCAATGGCTCTTGTTCTTGAGGATCCATTTAAAGACGAGATAAATTGGTTTTCTTAAACAAAAACGTTGAAACAGCAATAAATATTTTGTAGGTGGTAATGTCACAAAAACACAGAGGTAACAAAAGCATCCTATAAAATTTAGTACATTATATATCTTGACAAACATATGAAATTGTTAATGATAAATTTAAGAACTATTACAGAAATTGTTAGTATTTCTTAAATGCTTCCGATGTACTCTTTGATGAATTCAGTTATTTGTTCAGATATTTTTTTTTAATAAAATCAAAAAATATTTGAATAAATTTGAAACAAAAATGCGCAATAAGGACAGACAGTTTAAACAGATAATACTGATTTCAGTCTATAGTTCAATGAAAACTCTTTGCTACCATCCTCGTTTGATAAATTAATATCTGAAATAAAAATATGTAAGGCTCTGTCAAAAGAAAAAAATCAAATTATCCAAGTACTTGGCAGCTTTGTTTTTATAAAAATAAAATGCAGAGACAAGGGGCTTGGGATCATTGATTAACTGAAATTGAAAAATTCCCTTGTAACTGGGTAAAGAGTGAAGGAAACACGTTTTGTGAGTTTTGTTTGATAGTCTGGAATAGTTTTAAAATAAGATCCAAAATTAGAGATTTTATATTTTGACCAATTTTTCACATTTTAAATGCCATTTATGTTATAGCTTTCCCCTCTCCATTAATCCTCATATTGCGGCCCGCGTAAAATACAGGTCAGATGTATGTGGCCCGGCGTAAAAAAAGGTTGAGTACCCCTGCTCTAAATGCTAAACCTCTTGTATCCAAATCCTTAACTACCTCAATAACACGTTTGAGGACATTGTGGTAATGTTCTGCATCTTTTCTTAGTTGCTCCTGTAACAGTTTATCTAAAACAGACTTATTTTCTTTTCGTGTCAACCAAACTAACATTGAATGTTTATGTTCAATAGAATTTTCATGATTTTCTAAACAACTTGTTACGTGTTTACAATCAGAAAAGCCAGTTGTGTATTAATAATTTGTTTTAGAAAAAAGTTTGCAGGTCAAACAAAAAACACTATCAATACTAGTTGAATAACAAAGCCACGATCTTTCCAGCACTTGGCCATTTTTAAGTTTTTTTAATGAAATGATTATTACAAAATGATCTCTTCTGTTCTTTGTATTCTCATAGAGAAACAGGATATGTAATGTTTGTATCTTTATTTTGAAAATAACTCATTTCTTGTGAAGGGATATAATCAATAAAATTATTACTTAGGGATTTAGGCCACGAACCTACGTGAATAATCCTAATCTTCCTACTCCGTGTCTTCATACTTAAATAATTTAGAAATGTGTATTTGTACTTACTTTTTACTTGAAACTGATAAACAGGTACCTAAGCATCTTTTAATTTCAGGTAATATGCGTAGGACATAGCACCAAATTAGTATAATATTGTAACTTAGAATTATTATAACACAAAAATAAATGGCTACAGAAATAATGCCACCACGTTTGTACAAATGCCCTATGCTCCTCGACGCCGCGCCGCTTTGTGATAGAGTCTCTGTCTATTAATTTCACAGGGCTACAAAATTAAAGTTTTGGAAAAGTACAAAAGAGGTTTTCAGTGACTCTTATATTATTTAGTGTGCTGGTTTCGAAAATGTCCTACATTTTTTCCCATCACATCAGGATTTTTTGTAAAATCAATATCTTGAAAAGAAATTTCCTCAAACAATTTAGCCTGGGCAATTTGGCAACAGGGATTTTTATCTAGTTAAATCTATGTAAATATTGATTCTTGATGAGGCACATTAATTTCTAAGTAATTAGATGAATAGTGAGTGAGTGAGTGAATAACAACGTCACTCTGTTCAGCTACACGAGAGATTTTGCCGATGAACCTCGTAATTTTGAATCACGGTCAAGTGACGAGGACGACATCTCAGCTGGAACCCCCTCTTCTAACTATCACACCACACATACGGGAGAATGTTTGAGCTCTCGACCGATTTAACATGCATCGCTCCCATACACGGAGGGTCTTCAGCGGCACTAGTCTCGAACTCATGACATGCCTGCCATGAGTCCGTTACCTTGTTTACTAGCAATTAGATGAAAACCATTGTTTCTAGACCTTACATGCTGTCTCTGGTCATGAGAGAAACAAGAAATTCCCTTGAGGTTTAAATATTTTACAGCCAATTATGGTGTAGCTTTTAAAAGAAAATCACTAGCAAACTGTTTTAAATTGTTTCTATTAAGGTATTTACAAAAAATATATAGACGATTTTCGAAATTAATAATTATTAGTTTCATCGTATTCGGTGGTAGGACGGAAGAACAAAAGTAAATTGCTCTTGCTCTCGAAAATAAATTTAATATGGTATTTCGGGTATTTTATTTTTGATTTGTGCGTATTTTTTTACTGGTTTATTATTGTATTACTGTTTTGATTGCAAACACCTTTTCTGTTTGTTATCTTCAACGAGGAACGGGGCCCCCTAGAACCCGGGGGCCCTGGGCTGCAGCCCATTTAGCCCATACGTAGATCCGGCCTTGGTCATCGCCAAATGCGCCTGCGCTGGACCCGGGAACATCGCGACTGGTCCATGGTTCAGTGGGAGAGAGTTGCCTGGTCAGATGAATCACGGTTTGGGGGGGGGGTCATTCATGACGCCGATGGCCGTGTCAGGATATGCCGTCTTCCAGGCGAACAGTTGCTCCCTCAATGTACAGTAGGTCATACATAGGCCAGTGGTGGCGGTATTGTGCTTTGGGGGGAAGTTCTCTTAGGCGTCTCTGGGACCCATGGTTGTGGTAGAACAGACCATGAATGCTACAGGGTATCTGAACATCATTGCGGACCAGTTGCACTCTTACATGGCCTCTGTTTTTCCAGCTGGAAATGGAATGTTCCAACAAGACAACGCCCCGTGTCACAAGGCTAAAATTGTGTTGGAGTGGTTCCAGGAACATGATGCTGAATTCCATTTAATGTCCTGGCCGCCTAACTCACCGGATCTCAATCCGATAGAACACATTTGGGATGTCATAAGACGGCAGCTCAGAGTTCAAAGATCCCAATATCTCTGATTTGCGTGACCGTTGCTTAAACATCTGGTACAATCTGTCTCCCCGGCCATCTACCAAGGACTTGTGGCATCCATGCCAAGGCGGGTTGAAGCTGTGTTGCGCGCCAAAGGTGGGCCAACTCGTTATTGACAGGTGGTCATAATGTTTTGGCTCTTGAGTGTATATTATAATTTGCAAGAAAAATGACAAGTTTCTGGAGCAAATATTTTAAGTGATGTCGCTTTCATCAGATTTTTTTTTTTAACTTCCAGAGGTACTGCAGCCCAAGCATTTGTTTTGTTTCTCATTTGTTCTATTTATTCTGCTTACTCTCACATAATGCAATGTATGAGGCAGTAATTCCACTTCTGAAACAAATGTTATAAACAGATTATTTCAATCATTTTTTTTTTTTATTTTTGTTCTAAACTTTTTTTCAAAAAAAATATATCTAAAAATTATAGTTTTAAATAACTAAAAAAAATACTCTTTTATAGTTAATCGAACTAAGTTGTAACTTAATCTTTTAGTCGCCAATTCCGGAAATGAGGTCTGAAATTAGTCGCCAGATGTGGGATGGGATCTGAAAATGCGAAATCGTTAATCCTGATCAGGACAACGGAATAAAATCATTAAGTTATTGTATTGTCATCGGTCCGGGACAAGTAAGAAAAATTTCGAATAATCCGACCTTTTAAATTCGGTAAAAAAAATGAGTTCAAATATTCCGTTACATACAGGTGAAGCTTATAAAAGGGTGTTAATATCTATACACTACAAAAGACTTGAATTCAGTCGGGGTTCAAAATTGCGAAGTCTGTCACCAATATCCCTTGTATTATTTCGAAGGACGACTTGGCGACCATTTTGGCGACTTGTGTCAAAACTTGAAAAGGTTTTTCTCACATTTTAAAGCACTCATTTGAGCTGAAATTTCCTATACATTATTGTTTTGGGTAACAATACGATAATTTAATTATAATTAATTATTTAAAGAATTACAGATACAGCCACGTTGACTTCATTTTTAGCGACTTGGATCAAAAAATTTTTTTTCTCACGTTTCAAAACCGAACAGTTGAACTGAAATATTATATACATGATTGTTTTGGATGACAATACGATACTTTAATGATAATTAATACAAATTAATTGCCACTTAGTGTTTTGATTCTGTCATATGTATATACATATTTATATCAACTGTAATTTTTTTCATGAAAAGTAACTTAAATTTTTTTTGTTGATCTAAGTAGGAATTGACTTAATTTTTTTTTTATAATACTAGTTCATGCTTAGGTCACAAATCAGTTCACATTTTGAATCAAATAGTGCTGTGGAGAAATCATGTGTTTTAAATTATTAAAAAACCTTTTGTTTCAAAGAAGTATTTTTTAATTCCATAATCTAGATTTTAAAAGAGGTAAGTATTAAGGAACGTCATCCAGATCAAAAGAGGATGGGAGATATGGCAATTTGAAATTGCGTCCATTTTTCGCCCATTGCGACCGACGAAGAGTTAAAATAGTTTTATATGTATGTTCTAATTCAAGTGAAACTAAATATCAGAAAAATTATTCAGTAATACGTTTTTGCAAAATCACGGATCCGTCGCCATAGAAGAAAACCTTTGCAAATGCTGTATTCGATAACGAATCAATCTTCTTCACGTATTACTTCTGAAATAAGCTTTAAAAATCACAATTTTGACTGTTTAACATATCGGAGGTTTGAACTCGGTACCTTCCGATTCGTAAGCGCGTAACTTACCGCTAGACAAAAGTGATCACTCCTGTCCGGAGGCTGTTACTGGCTTACTTAGATTCCACCACAAACATTTACATTTTTATAGGTATGCTAAAGATTCCACGGGAAAGATGCCATCTGGAAATTTAAATCGTATAATTAAATGTGTTTTCAACTGCCACTAACATTTTATCTTTAATATTTCAAAGGAAAATCATAGTTACTTTTACTAGATAATTCCCAAATTACAAGGTCAATCGTTTTTCTGCGTGCATTTTTTTTTTTTTTCTTCACAATCAGCTGTGGACAAATTTATTTTCAAAACTCGCATTGATAATTAACAACATGTATTTCCATTTGTGTTTTTCAGAGCTCCTTTTTGTTTTAAGAATTTTTTTACAATCCCACCAAAATTTATATTCCAACCGGATAATTGATGTAATTTTAAGCATTATTGTTTTAAAAAAAGTAATATAATATATGAAACATTTTCAAGAATTGATTTTGGTGAACCAATTTGTTATCAGTATGCTACTATGTCTTTTTGGCGCGTATAGAAATCGCGCCAAATTAAGATTTTAGCACCTCGTAGTTTTCAATCCAATATGGCGGCCTAGCACAAAGAACTCGACATGAAATGAAACTGAATCGATACGAAATACAGTAAAATCTGTCGTATTACGCACACCTATACTTTGAAGCTGAATTTTTGAACTTTTGTGCATATTCTCTGTAACCTGAAATGTACATATGTACTGCTCTTATGTTTTGAAGTCCTTTATTCGAGGTATTATCCCAGACTTTTGAAAAAATAGCATACCTCTAGAACTACAGCTCTTTAAATGCATAAAGTATGTCATTTCTTTTAAAGAAACAGCATTTCGATAAATGTAAATTTTTTTCGTATTTTGGTATTAAATGTGTGCGTTATACGCCGGATTTTACGTTAGTAGTGATATCAAATTAGTGCCGAATTAAAAATGAGAATGTAGAATTAAAAATCAAACTTTTTTTTATGCAGATTAACATAGTTTCAGTTAAACTCGGTTTAAGTTATTGATCAGTAATCCATTAAAAATTATAAAACAATTTAACTCGAATTTTTACGAAAATAGATAATTATTATTAACAAGAAAATATTTGAATTTTCTTTGCAAAAAACAGCTAAAACTTTAACTTTTCCATTTTTACTTTCGATAAATATTCAGTGTAGCTCATCACAAACCATTAATCATGTATTTAAGGCTCATGAATTTTGCAATTTCAGAATGATTTTGCAATTTTTTGTGAAATAACACAAAAGAATTCCTTTCAGATACGATCTCCAATAATTGATATCCTCTAAATTTTACCCTTTCTCTCCTCAAATATTTGACGTGGTCACTTTAAGGGTCACGTGGAATCGTCGTCCGACTAATGAAAGACGGTAAAGGGAAAAGTTAAGGATAAAAAAAACTCGCAATCATAAAACACACATTGGGTCATCTTGTCTAGTGAGCATGAAATTCGATTTATTGTACTTTTCGAAGAAGAATATTGATAACAAACCCAAGTTATATATTTTATTTACTTCTCACACCACGTTTTTCAAGACTCACTTATTTGCTAAAGTTACCAAGTATTGTGTATTTGGTTGGTAAGTTTTAACTGTTTCTAATGTTCTATTTCGAACGTTTTTTTTTTAGTGTTTAAAAATCAAAAGGATGTCTTACCGTCATAAAATACAGATAGATAATTTTTTTTAGCTTTTGGAACAATTTTCTATTATTCGTGCGTCAATTGTCATTTTGAGCGTTCTAAATAAATAAATAAATAGAGATCGTAAATCTCTTTGAGCATTTTCTGCAGATACTGGATAACTTTAACCCTTTATCTTCCGACGGTACTTATAACTACCACTTACTTTAAAATTACATAGAATAACCATTTTTACGAATACTCTGACGATACTTAGTAGGAATATTCTTTTTAATCCACTCTTCCAAGATATATAGCAGCATGGGTTCTATGATGAGTATTTTAGTGGGGAAGACTAATATAGTTTTATAGCAGAAATTGCGTTTTCAGCTGACATTTTAATCAGATTGCGAAAATTGCCATTTTTGTTCCGAAGAAGTAGTTAATGTCAAAAGGTAAATATCTTATTTTTTGTATGCTAATGAAGTCCTTAGAAAACGATTTGACTATTTATTTTAAGTGAACAGTGCATATAATTAATTTTACAGTTGAATATCTTTAATTCATTAATTAGCTCTAACGGATTAAATTTCCCAAAGTTGAGTATTTTGTTAATGCATATCCCTTCATTTTCAATGTAGTGGCTCAAAAAATGCTGCATGAAAAAAACTGCATAATGCGGTAGATAAAGGATTAAACGAGAAATGTATAAAGGTTCGATCAGTTGCTTTTTCCAAAATAATTTTTTTTCAATGAAAAATGCACTAGATATTTTTTACTGAATAATACTTTTTAAAAAAAAAATTTAAATGTTAATGTTAAGAGATAATCAGAAATACTAATAAATTAATTATTATAATTTATAATTCATTTATTAGTTTTAAGGTTAAGTATTAATTGATTCGATATACTTTATTAAATCAATTAAGTAAAATCTATTTTAACCCTTTTATGAATAAGGGAAACATTTTCCCCACAGTTTTAAAAGTGGTTATTGTCGTATTTTATTATAACCTTATCTGCAATTTTTATATGCCAAAACAGAGGGTATGCTAAACTCAATTACGTAAATGGGAACGCTTAGAAAATAAAAAGAACTGCCAAATCAATTGGCGCCAATGATAAAACATTCGCGGTCTATTCTCTTATATTATTTCAGTTTCTTGTATAGGGGATGCAATATCGGACCAAAAGTTCAATACCGACATTCGATATTTTTTAGATCTTGATATCGGTTTTAATACCCCGGTAGAAGAAGTTTTAGAAAAAGAAAGAAACACAAATGTTTATGTATTTATTTATTTATTTTTTGCCAGTTTTATTAGAGAGTGTAAATATCATAAAAAAATCATTTTTAATTTATAAATTATAACAGTATATAAATAATCACAAAAAAGTAAAGGTTATTATTTATTTAAATCACAAAAAAGTATAAATATCACTATTCAGTCTATGGTACTATTACAAATTTCTGAAATGTGATCTTAAAAATCATAATGCATCAACTGTATGATATGCAAATACAATGAGAATTACAAACTCACCAATTTAAAATATGTCGAAATACACTACTACTGTCGATGTCACAACTACATCCTTGTTTTTACTGATACGAATGTCAGACGATGAATCCTGCGCGTGTGCAGTATCGCTCTGAGCAGTAATAAAATAGTTTTGGCCCACCTCCTTGGATGATTCACATATTTTATCACTTCTCTTGATTGTACGATGCTACTTTATATTTAAAGTCTAATTAATTTCGCCCATTAGGGTGACATAAAAACAAACACATATGCTATTTTGCTATGTTGGCGATCCCTGAACGTATAATGGAGACAGTTTAAGAAATTTCTAGTAAATACCGAAAAAACTGTATTTAAGCTTGTGAATAGCAGTATTTCAAAATTGTACAAAAGGCTCAAAATACCGGTATTCGGTATACCAGTATTGCAATCCCTGGTAGTGTAGTAATATATTACTGTGTTTTCTCACTTGTTTAATGGTATTCGGTAAATATAATTTTGTGTAGTTATAAAGTACATTTGAACAAATGAAAACAAATGCTTCATAACACTACACATTGATACAAAAAGAAAAAATCTGTACATTTCTGCGTATTTCTCTTTTTGTAATTTTAATTTATTTTACATCTAAGCAAACTAAACTAAACAGTTACATATTTACTTTTAGCAGCATTGTGGTCCTGTAAGAGCTAAAATTTAAAAGTGTTAATGTTAAGAGTCAATGAGACGAGGGCTTCGAACCGGAACTGAACCGAAAAAAATATCAGTTTATTTCGGTTCGATATACCTTCAGTCATTTTGTTACTGTAAGCAACTTATCAATATTTTCTAATTTCACTTCAACCACGTAATTATTGCCCTTACATGTACATTGCTTCTCGATTTCCTGTTTTGATGTTCACTAGTTCTTTTGTGTTTCAGTTTCGCATGAAACTAATTGAAGAAGGTAGATTTAATTCAGTTGAATTAAACAATGGATGATTTTTTAGGAAAAATAAAAAAATTTCTAAATTTTGATAGAATTAAATTTTTTGTTTATGATAGAATCATATTTTTAGTACAAATAAGAATACACATAAAATAAAATTATTCATTCAGATCTGAACCGAAAACCGTTATTTTTGGTGGAATGAAAACCAGAACTGAGCCTATATGTATATATAGTATATTAGGTGAACTGGAACGTAAAAAATTACGGTTCGAAGCCCTGATTCAAAATTTCAATACTAATAAAATAATTACAAATTGTAAAGAATTAACTCAATTACTTAAGTAAAATCCATTTTAAGTCGAAATGTGAGTGTAATATTTGCTACATATAAAATAGATGTTTATAATTGCGTATCGCTTTAAGGTATCCGACTACCCTAAAATTGTGAATTTTGCCGAAAATTGACAATTTGTTTTATGATTTTATTTTATAGGCCATCTTATTAGCTTTATAAAAATGTGAAGTTTATTATTTACCGTCCACTAGAACAAAAAATATAAGTGTTTTAGTAAAAGCAGATGCCATTAATTTAAGCAAGATGTCATACTTTAAAACGCGTTTTACTTGAGATGTGTTTTTTTTAAATGCTCAAACGGGGTCAGAGAGAGAGAGAGCGCGATTGCTGAAAAACGTTTGAAAATAATTAACTGAATTTTTTTGTGTTTTGTTACAAAATTTACATTCCTTTATGGTAATATAACCACTGATTTTCTTAAGCAATTTCATACAATAACTAAGACAAAGTGATCTGGTTTTTGTAAAAATTAAAATATCTCTTATCCTGAAGGTCATTTCAAAAATGAATAACATAACAACACATCAGAACTGAAAAATTGAAAATTTGCTCATAAATTTTTGGTACAGAATATTGCCCCATTTATGTTATTTTTTGTAAATTCTTACCCATTTTCCCCCATTTTAGTAATAATAATTTCTTTTTCTCTTCTTAATTTTAGTATAGTTTTCTTAAAATGTACTAAACAAATCTAAAAACAACAAAAAAAAAATCCCCCTATCTCCATTCTTTAAAAAAAAAAGTTGTCGTAAGTAGTCGGAGACATTAAAAGTACGTTTTTAAATACCGTCAAGTGTTATAAATTATTTTAGAACAATTACCGAAAGATGAAAAGTGGCCGCGGTATTCCACTGGTCGTAGTCACGGATTCGTGATCTGCTTGTCATGAGTTTGAGCCCTTGTGCCGCTGATGACCCACCCCGTAGAGAGGCTGATTGGCGTTAAATCTGTCTTGACTCAATGTCCTCCCGTTGGTGTGGTGTGGTAAATTGGTGAGAGGTGTTTCAGCTCTGGTTTCGTCACTTGACCATAGTTCAAAATTACGAGGCTCGTCGCCAACAAATCTCAAGTTACTTTATAGCTTCATGTAAACAATCACTCATTCATTCTATATGTTGGGGATATACAGAGGGAGTTCCAACAGTTGGATAGAACTGATACCTAATTTATTGCTAAATTTGGCAAACTGGTTGTTAAAAGAGCATTTGTAATCGGGTTTGGTGCCTGGACAGCCATCTGAAATGAAGATCCCAACTTTACATTAGGGAAGTGTTTTAAGTATACAGTAGAAGGTCGCGTTTATCCGAATCAATTGGGACTGGACACCGTTCGGATACGCGATTGTTCGGATAACCGCAGTGATCCATGCAGTATGTGAAACTGAATATTGAAAATCATCACATGCGAGAAACGTGCTTCAGGAAAAAGCAAAATAGGTGCAAAATGTCGCAATTTTACCTTGATTGTGGAAAATAATCACTTATGTTTCGTTATACCATTGTACATCTTCGTTTTTTCGCTGGAAGGTCTCTGATTCTCTTGAGCAGCAGTAGTTGAGTAGGACAGCACTCTGATTGTTGTTCGTACCACTCCAATAGCTGTCTCTAACGAAGAAATGCGTCAGCATTTCATGGACCCTTGCTACTTTCGTTGTTGTTGTCCTCGCCATCATCCGTTTCATCGTCAACAGGGTCGGATTCTTCTTGCACGGAAATCACAATCTTGTCATCATTTAGCATTTGAAATCCACAGTCTTCTGCATCGCATGCCATCCAAATTGTTCTCTTTCGAACATTGTAAAACTGACTGGAGACGCTCCACTTTCTCCCTTTACAAGACGGTTCAATATTTCAAGTTTTGTCTCTATGCTCAAGACGTTGCGCTTCCGTTTTGAATTCGAACCCATAGCAGTTCACAACTCAATAAAAGAGCACGTATACACCACCCCATTTGAAAACAAAGTGACCTAATATTCCACGCAGATGTTTATCAAATCACACAAATGAAATTCCCCAAATATCCCTCACCTTCGGCTTTCCCGTCACTTTTGGCCTCGCGCGAAACAACTGTTGAGCATTGCACTGTTTGAAAACGTATTCATGTACAGTACCTATATGTAGTTGACCAAAAAAAAACTGGTCCGGATATTTGACGCTCCGGATAATGAACGTTCGGATAAACGACGTTCTACTGTATTTTCAATCCTACCATTGCTTGGAATTATTGTATTCTTGAAACTTTAATAATTGTGATGTGATAAAATTTTTTATAAGTTTTGCTTCTGGCAATCTTGCAAATCAGAAAACTGTATCATTTGTGGTCGCAAAAATGTTTGCACAGAAAAGGATGCACATTGAAAAGATTTTCTCATATTTCCGTCAGGATTTCTTTAAAATTCAGGGTTGAAATGATTTTACGTCTCATTCCATCATGGTTTAACGTTGCTTCTGATAATCTGTTCCTCACATAGTTTCTTGGAGATCATGTTCATAAGTTATTTATCATTGTATGTACTCATTCTTTTGCTCTTTGCAATTAAATTATAATTTTTAATAGAAATATTGCAAAAAAGTATTGTTTCAAAAATGAGTTTTTTAGCAATATGGTTCATTATTTGTTTCATTCAGTACTGTTGTTGGTTCTGGACTATTTCAACGGGGACCTGTTTTAGGTAGATTTGATTTTCGTTCATAATAATTTTTTTTAGTATTGAATTACATCTAATGCTCTATATTATATATATGTATTACATATATGTTAGATAGTATTATTAGCTTCCTAATATTTCTTATTTATGATAGCATTTAGTGAATCAGTTTATCATCATTAATTTTTTCTTTCGGTTCATCTATTGCAGGTTATTTTACCCATAGTTCCCATAGCAGAAACTCACTACTGCTATCACTTTTCTGTAATAATTTTTATTTATATTTGCATTCATTCATATCTATTTACTCTTCAGCTTGCTAATTTTCTCTCTTACATTGAAATATTTGTTTTTGTTAAATTATTATTTACTTTGAGGCAAAATTGCAATTTGTTTAAAATTATTTATAGTGTGAACATTCATTTGAAAAAAATATTTTTAATTTTTGGTTATACTACTTTTTATACAGGGTTTTACCCTCACTAAAAATTTTTTTCTTGCTATAATAGATGAATTTATGTTTTTAAAACTTAACCCGTGCGAAGAACGGGCATTTCAGCTAGTTATTTAATAGTAGAATTGGAAGATTTTTTTTAAAAAAAATTTAATTTTTTCAAGCTGCTTTAAAAATAGCATCAGGTCTACTTAATGTGAAACGTGTAAAGTGTGCCTTATCGGTTGCTGGGAGTGTAAAGGTCGTTCACACTCTAAATGTGCGCTCAGATTCTGGGTATAAGATTTCTTGTTTAACACAGTGGTGAACGATAAGAAGAAAAATGGGTCTATCTTTTAAGATCATGGCAAACAGTGGGATATTTACCCTCCTCATAAGTGGTTAGGATCAAACAAAGAATATAATACCAGTCTTTGAATCAGTTTTCGAAGCGGGGAAAAAATTCGCTAAAACGATATTTTTTTTCTCTTTCTCAAGTGGAAGTTTTTTTGAGGTAAGAGATGATTAAAAAAATGTTTAAATGATTTTTCAAACATTTGAGCATATCGGGATTTGTTTGAACGAGAAGAGTTCTTGCATTCCATTCTCGTTTTACAAAAAGAAAGAAATTTGAATAAGTTGTTTGAAATATATGAGTAGTCAACAAAGTATTTTTTTAACAAAAATGAATATTTTTCAGAAACTACTTTTTTACCCATTTATTTATTTAGAAACTTTTGAAGTTACTTTAGTCAAAAGTGTAAGAAACAAGACTTAAATTTATTTGTTCTAAGATCATCAGTCTTATTTCAATCATTTATAAATGCATTTGTAAAAGATCTTACGTAAAAGTAGTAAATGTAAGGCTGCCAGAATCCATACAGGATGTATTCTCTACAAGTATGGGATTACATAAACAAATTATCTGTTAGAAATTCCTTATACTTTTGCCACAAATGTCATGTATACTTACTGGAAATTCTTCGAAGATTGACAAATTGTTATAATAAATCACGACCTTTTAATACTTTTTTTAAATAATATTTAAGTATTATTTTTTATAAATAATAATAAACAAAATACTGTAGAAAATATGAAAATTACTTGGCGCTTTAAACAATATAAAATTATCTTAAAAAAAGACTCATATAATTCTGATACATTTTTTACCTCAGGACAATACATTATTCATCAAATGTTACTGAATCAGTAATAAATTATAAGAAATGGATTTTATTTTATTTCAAGTACAAATTTCTCCCCTTCTTGTCGCAATAAAAAAAAAACTTAAAAGAGTAAACTCACAGGGAAGTCTACTAAAGAAAAATTAACGTTACTATATTTTAAACCAATTTACGAGTTTAGTAAAATGAGTGCTGCCATCTGTTAATCACTTTTGGAACTAGTGTCCAATGTGCGAATGTATTCGAAGCAAAGTACTAATTACCAATCCGCAGAGATATAAAATTCGACAATCTTAAAGAAATGGATTCAGTTCTTGATTTTTCACAAAAACATAATTCAGAAAAGAAGTTTTTATACGTTAAACTCGGTCCTTCAAGACTTTTTTTCTTCAAATTAATAGTTTAGGGAAGTTGGTTAATTATTTGGAGGATTAATTAGTTTATATTGGAGAAAGGAGTTAAGAGGGAAACATCATCTCTTATATAGAGAGAGCTAATGTATTAGGGCTTATATCCATTTTCATGTAATCAAAAGGAAATTAGTCGTACAGAACTGAAAGAGCGAGGGAAAAAATATTTACTGCTTCTCTCTCTCAAATCATCAAAAAGGACCGCGATAACTTAATGGCAGAGTCGCATTTTATTGATCGCTGTAGTAAATTAGGTTTTTTTTATGGAGCCGTAGAAAAAATTAGACATTCTTAATAACTTTCGCAATTATCATCGTAACTGTATACGTTTTACATGCAGGATGTTATAATTAAGGTGCTTAAAATAAAAATAAATTATAAGCCCTGTCATTTTTGATAAAACTGTTGATACCTAAAGTCAAGTTTATAGATAAAAGCTTATGGATGTCTCAACAACAAGCCTCAAGTCTATGCTGTTGCACGCTACAGTAGAACGTCGTTTATTCGAACGTTTATTATCCGAAACGACAAATTTTCGAACCAAAGTCCGGATACGTTTTCGAACAGTGCAGTGCTAAACATGCTAAACATTTGTTTCCTGTGAGGCCAAAAGTAACCGGAAAACCCAAGGTGAGGGATATTTGGGGAATTTCAGTTGTGTGATTTGGTAAACATCTGCACGGAAAGTTTGTGAGGAGGTGTATACGTGCTCTTTTGTTGAGTTTTGTTGATGTAGAAACCTGGATAGCATGCAATGCAGAAGACTGTGAATTTCAAATGCTATATAATGACGAGATAGTGACTTCCGTGCAAGAAGAATCCGGCCCTATCGACGATGAAACGGATGAAGACGAGGACAACAGCAACAACGAAAGTAGCAAGGTCCATCAAATGCTGACGCGTTTTTTGCGTTAGAGACAGCTATGGAGTGGTACGAACAACAATCAGAGTGCTCTTTTACTCAATTACTGCTGCTGAAGAGAATCAGAGACCTTGCAGTGGAAAAACGAAGGTGTACAATGGTACAGCGAAAAATAAGTGATTATTTTCCACAATCAAGGTAAAAGTGCGACGTTTTGCACCTATTTGACTTTTTCTTCAAGCACGTTTCCCGCATGAGATGATTTTCAATATTTGTATAGTGTCCAGTATCATATACTGCATGGCTCGCATTCGGTTTTCGGTTATCCGAACAATCGCGTATCCGAACTGTGTCCGGTCCCAATTGATTCGGATAAACGACGTTCTACTGTAGTTATATATGTATGAAATATCACTATCAATCCCACACATCTCAAGCAGTAACATAACATCACAGCGTCATGCAGAAAGGGTGCTATGTCATGTATCGACAACTGTTGCATTTTATAAATTACGAGGCTCGTAAATGGTTAGCGAACTGCGATTTTAAATTGATAGCTCAATCGTTATTATGTATGCCATTCGGATAAACAATTAAGGCATACCCATTACAAATAGAAGTAATGGCCTCCATGAGCAACTTAGTCACCTGGTGCTAAAAAGTTTCAAACGAACTTACTGTGAACTGTTACAACATTATTCTACTTTCGTTGCACATAAAAATGATACTTATGAAGGTATTTTCGAAGACCGCTAGCAAAAATAAATGAATTGCATATACAAATACATAGCTTCCGAGTCTAAAGTATAGAAAAACAAAACAGGAGGTATTTACAGGACAAATCGGAAGACAAACAGTTTGAATTCAATCTCATTCCTGACATTGGTACTATTTCTATAATGTTTGTATACAGTTTGTGGGCAATCTTCGCGCTTAAAGTTGCAGAGATGTAGTGGAGGAACTCATAACTGCGTGCGAGGAAATTTGATACAACACGTCATTCACTAATTTCCTGCGTTCACATAATTACGTTTCCCATTGAATTGTTGCACTTTCATTGAAAAAAGAGAGATTCCGTCGGGGCGTTTTCGCAATGGAACTGCAGCACAAAAGAAAGTATTCAATCTTAGTAGATTTCTGTTGTATGATCCAGAAAGACACTCCGGACGTTCCTCACAAGCAAAATATACAAGGGTGGCGTGTATAAAAAAACAACATGTGAGCTGTTACTCGTATTATTGTATTTCCGTAGCGTACAATGCAAAGTGAAGGTATTCAGAAACCTGAGCCAGGAAACAATTTTAAGCGCGATTTTCATGTTTATTTATATTATAAAAGCTGAGTTTTAAAAAGGCAGATAAAATTTATATAGGCTGAATATATTTATTTCTATAAAGATTTCACTGCTAATCAGTGTAATGATAAATGAGTATCTTTGACATATGTAATGCCAATATAAAAGTTTTTTGACAGCTTCTTAAATATGTTTATACACAGGGACGTCTTAAGACTTCTTGAGGCTCTGGGCCCTTACGCAAATGTAAGCTCCACCTGTGACCTTTTAAAGTAGACAGTACATAGCATACGTTATCAAATACTCCTACAAACAATAACCCGAAACACATAAATGTGCAGGACTTACAATCGCATAAACCGGCTCGACCGACTGCCGCCTTTTGACTGAAGGAGTAATGATGATATATGGTGGAAGGCCTATACATGGACGATAGTCATCAGTTCATATATCCGAAATTCTCAGTTTTTCGGAAAATAAAACCCGGAATAGCATTTGACCATTGAAATTATTCGAATCCTGACCTTGTTAAGACTGAGTCGAGAACGAGACGAGGCCCCAATTGTAGCCCGGGCCCAGATTGCCCATCTCTTAAGACGTCCCTGTTTATACAAATCAATAAATAACTATTTTTCTGTTAAAATACGTAAAAAAGAAGAAAATGTTTGAAATAAGTAGTAATGTTACGAAAGCAAGAATAATTTCATACATTTAAAGGGGAAAAAGTGTAGCAAACTACATTTTTAGAAATTTAGATTTTTGATGACTTTCTCATTATTACATTCCATATTTAATGTTTTATAAAACTGTAACTTCTCTGATTTTTTAAACTGTATTTTAGAACTGTAAAATAATTATTTGTCCAATGTGATGTATATCTTTGAAAAATGGCGAATAAAAAAACTTTATACCATTAAATATCTCAGGAATTTAATTCAACATTAGAAGAGCCATATTTGAACCCTCCAAATAAGTTTAAACAGAATCTTAAGAGCTAATTTTATGATAATAAAATACTTAGACAAAACAATATTAATAATGAGAAGAATTTTTTTAGAGTTTACCGTGTTAGCTAATAAGTCCATAAATGCAATAAGATTTAATTCCTCCTGTATTATTAATAATGGTACCAGTTTTATATTCAGTAGCATTAAAAATTACCACATAGACTTTTCTTTGATTGCCTAATTTAAAATTCAAATCCATCGTTAAAAGATTTCGAATAGGGGTGGTCAA
>BMAO01018865.1:0-49649 GCA_019973975.1 Trichonephila clavata | reverse complement strand
TTTGTTAAATGTTTACAAAAGCTTAGATTTTAACTTGAATTTTGAGCGCAAAATTGAAACCATCGGGAGCGGTTAAGTGGCGCAAATGTAACCGCGTTTAGGGAGGAAAAATTGAAATGCTCGTATGTAATGATCAAAATAAAAAACGATAAAGCAAACTTTAAGAGGCGATAGTACAACATAAAAACAATCAACTTCGATTAGAAAATGCATGATTTGAATTCAAACGCAAACGTGCTAGAGCATCTTCAAATTTTATCCATGCAAGCGTTTTAGCTGCAAGATTCTGGAAGAAGAACATGAAATTGTGATATGGGGAAGAAGAAGAACGCATATGCAAATTGTTATTAAGATAAAAGCCATTGACCCGAGTGTGCAAGTGTAAATCACGGAACAAACGTAACGAAAGATGTTGCCCTTCACTAATCAAGAAAAGGCTGATATGCACTTCATCTACGGAACTGCAAATGGAATAGTGCAGAGGGCGACGATTATACGGAAAAAAGTTTCCCAACAGGCGGTTGCCCAATGATAAAACATTTGTGCGCTTGCACAGACAGTTGTGTGAGACAGGATCCTTTTTTGGTGCACGTTCAAATGCAGGCTGTGCGAAGTCTAACAGAACGGTAGCCGTGGAAGAAAAAATTCTGGATATGGTGACTGATCATCCAAATACAAGCACGCGAGCAGTGGCTAGTCAAATTGAAGTATCACCCTCCACGACATGGCGAGTACTAAAGGATGAAAGTATGCATCCTTTTCATGTCCAACGAGTCCAGGAACTGACTGAAAGGGATTTTCCTCGTCGAATGGATTTTGCTCGCTGGTATCTGCAGAAGCACACCCTAAATCCCGATTTTGGTGCAACTGTGCTTTTTACAGATGAATGTACATTTACACGTGACGGTACATTTAACACCCACAATTCCCACCAATGGGCAGATGTAAATCACATGCGTCTTCTACACATGCATATCAGCGACGATTTTCCATAAATGTTTGGGCAGGAATAATTGGTGACCATCTACTTGGACCTTATCTTCTGCCAGAACCGCTGGATGGAAAAAAAAATCTTACCTTTCTGCAACAGGTGCTGCCGGAAATGATAACAGATGTTCCCCCTCGTATCCGGCGAGTAATGTGGTTCCAGCAGGATGGAGCACCAGCTCATTTTGCGCCAGAGGTGCGAAATTATCTAAACGCAACCTTTCCAAATCAATGGATTGGGCGAAGTGGTCCTGTCCCTTGGCCAGCGCGATCGCCCGATCTTTCATGCCTGGATTTCTTTTTGTGGGGACACTTGAAGAGTCTTATGTATGAGACTCCTATCGAAACTGCAGAAGAACTCGTCGCCAGACTTTCGGCAGCTGCAGGAGAGGTGCGCGATACTCCTGGCGTGTTTCAGAGGGTTCGTGAATCCCTTCTTCGCCGTTGTACCGCATGCATCGCCTCTAATGGTCAGTGTTTCGAACAGATATTGTAATCATTTCTAATTAAACTTTTTTTTATAACGTAAATGTTCTTTGTTTCCTTTTTGTCTCTTAAAACGAAATCTGTTTCAGCGCCCTCTATCACCTTCGGGTTAAAATTACGAGTATGATTTCTTTGATGAATGTTACTTGTTTTGGTGTTGTACTATCGCCTCTTAAAGTTTGCTTTATCGTTTTTTATTTTGATCATTACATACGAGCATTTCAATTTTTCCTCCCTAAACGCGGTTACATTTGCGCCACTTAACCGCTCCCGATGGTTTCAATTTTGCGCTCAAAATTCAAGTTAAAATCTAAGCTTTTGTAAACATTTAACAAAATAAAAAAAATACTGGTAAAAGGTAGTTGTTCGGTACTCCAAAGTCTAGAGCGCCCTCTAACGGCATTTTTTTAACTTTGTCTTTAAAACTTTTTTTAATGAAAATACTAATTTAAAGAATGATTTTAGTGAAAACCGCAAATGAATCGATCCATTTTCCCGTTTTTTATCATCATTTGAAATTTAGGACCCTAAACTTTGATGGCGCCTTTCTCCTTCGGAAGACGTTTGGGACACTTGGTTTCCTATTTACTATTACTCGTCTTGATGTGTACTATCACCCTTAAAGTTACTCCCATCATTTATGAAACACCTTATAAGAATTGCAATACCGAATACCGGTATTTTGAACCATTTGTACAATTTCGAAATACCGGTATTCACAAGTTTAAATACCGGTTTTGGGTATTAACTAGAAATTTTTAAAAAATTTTCCTATTTGTTCAGTATCACCAACATAGCAAAATATTATACGTCTTTGTGTTTATGTTATAGTGTTAATTATTGCACCATGATTAAAATATATTATAAATAAAATAATTTTACGTCCATTTCAGAAGGTGAAGATATTAAACGTCTTTATTCAGCTCATTCCGTTGTTCTTATTTTTATTTTTCCTAGCTGGTCCTACAGTTCTAAGGCAACTCATTAAATCTATAATCTCATTTTTTCCATTGCCAGATACAACGGGATAAAAGACCATTAATCTGAACTTAAAAATATAGAGATATATAAATCATTTCTTTGAGAAAAAGAACTGAATACCCTACTCCTAAGTTCTCGTTGAAAGACGAATAACATATCCAAGTTCATCTGCCTTCTTTAATCCATCAACACTTGTTACTAAAATGGCTCCCTAACGCACGAAATTAATTAGACTGTGAATACAAAGTTGCATCGTACAATCAAGAGAATTAGTAAAATATCTGATACATATCCAAGGCCAAAACTGTCCTATTATAGCTCAGAGCGGTAATGCACTTGCACATGATTCGTAGTCTGATATTCGTATCTGAGAAACCAAGGTTGTACTTGTGAAGAAAATGCATAATATTTTGATATTTTCTTAACTGGTGAGTTTGTTATTCACATTGTATCATACTTTAGGGTTCAAAATGTTTTTCAGATTCATTATATATGTATATATATATATATACTCATAAATAATAACCCATAATAATGAATAAGAATATCTTAAAGAACAGAAAAAAAATCAGTTGATAATACTTTAGTTTGCTTTCATATATGATGAAAAGAATATGAGGGCACAATGTAAAAAATATTCTAGAATTAAGAAGAAAAGAGACTAACCAATTCAAATTTCATCAAGTTTATTGTAAATTTTCTTAAATTTTTTTATCCACAAACTAGTCTACATTTAAAAGAATTCGGTAGAATTATCGAAGTTGAGGAGGAGGATGATGATAACTTAAACATAGTGTAATTTATATAGAATCTTTACAAAAAAGAATTTTTTAAATGGTTTTTTATTAAACGTCTAACGTTTATTACGTTACGTTTGTTAAATGTCAAACTCAAACTTTGAGAAATATCGCTAAGTTCGCTAAGAAGTTCTATATTCCGACAATCCCAGATATTTTAATGCAAATTTTCTCCCACTTTTTAAAGAGGGAAACGAAATAAAGTTTGAGCGAATTGCGTGCGGGATATTGAAAATTCTATGGTAATATTAATTGACAGTTTCATAAAAAGCTTTGATTTATCGAAAATTTATTACTTTGAATTTTTTTTTAACCTAATTGTACAATATTCCTATTTTGCAAAAAATGTTTTTTGTAAATAGGTTCTTTTTTGAAATTTGCTCCAGGAAGTAAAAATCGCAGTTTTTATTAATTATGTCAAACATATAGCATCTTTTTTGCTCTTGACCGTTTGTTTAATAAATAGACTTTACAAATAAGTCAAATTTGTTTGCTTCTGTCTCTTTCTTTGCCTGAACTTCATTATCCTTAATTTATGGACATGAGTGTATTTTTCAATGAATACAATCATGGATAAAGAACAAAGTACTTCATATCCCACGGAGTTCTTAAATTCACTTGAACTTTCGGGTGTACCCTCACATAAACTTCAATTAAAACTAAATGTACCAGTTATGCAAAATCTCGATGCTCCTCGACTATGTAAAGGAACGAGGCTTTGGATCACAAAACTGATCCCGATATCTCCGGAACTATTTAACCTACAGACTTGAAATTTGGTACACATGTTCCTTTCATAGAGTAAAGATCAACTATGAACGGATTTTGCGAAATTCGAATTGTAAGAGGCGTTACAGGGGTTAAGGGCGTTAAAAATAATTGTTTCCATTTTTAAACTACTCGACGTACAATCTTGAAATTGGGTAAGATGATTCCTTTTATAGAGTAGAGATCCGCTACAAAATGAGTTTGCTGAAAATCGACACTCAAATGGCGTTGCGTGGGGGGGAATAGAATTATAGAATTATAGTGTTATAGAATTTCCATTTTTAAATTATTAGACGTATAGTCTGAAAATTTAATAAATAGATTCGTTTCATAGAATAGATATCAGCTAAAAGATGGGTTTTGGGAAAATAGCCCCCCATGTGGCATTGCTGGGGATTAAGAGGCGTAAAAGATAAATATTTTTGTTTTTTAACTACTTGACCTACGTGCTTGAAAATTGGTAAGAATAGTTCTTTCATGGAGTAAATATCCACTACAAAATGGGTTTTGGGAAAACAGACTCCCAAGTGGAGTTGCAGGGGATCAAAGGGTTACAGATAATTATTCCCATTTTTAAACTATTAGAAAATTGACCCCCAAGGGGTGTTGCGGGGAATTAAGGCGAGATATAAATAACTATACCGATTTTTAAACTATTAGACGCACAGTCTTAAATTTTGTAAGTATATTCCTCTCATAGGGTAGACATACGCTAAAAGTACAGATGGTGGACAAAATAATACTAACACCTGTGAAAAAGTATGAACAGACCTGCAACAGAAGTCTGCTACCTAGTGATTGTGAAGAGGAAAGTATCAGTCTTTCAACAGCAGTCACCTACTTTGCTTGCGTCTATCGAACTATCTGTGATAAGTGGAAATGTCAGACCTGTCAGAGTTCCAAAGAGGAATGATAATTGGGGTGTGTTTAAGTGGAGCTTCGGTTACGGAAGCAGCAAACCTTTTGAGATTTGCAAGGAGTACAATATCAGCCGTTATGACAGCATATGCAAAAGAAGATATAACGACGTCTTCAAAGCACAACAGTGGCCGAAAGTCAAAGCTTGCTGTTAGGGATAGACGGGTATTGAAGCGCATAATAGCCCGAAAGCACAAGCAATCGTTGATCTGAGATAACATTCAAATAAACAGTCATCTCCAGGATCCCGTTTCACCAAAAACTGTCATAAGGAACTTCATGCTGGAACATTTATGACAGAGTGACAATTCGTGAGTCCTTAGTGACAGCAACTAATGCTTTCTAGCAACGTCCAGTGATGCAGAGATCACAAAGGGTGCCCCCCCTAGCAATAGCAACATGTAATATAGTCAGATGAATCGTCATTCACCCTATTTCAGACGACCGAACTCGTTTATGTCTGGAGAACGCCGAGAAGCGTTTAATTCTGAATGCATTTTGCCGACTATGAAGCAGGGAGGGCCGCCCCATACATTATGGTATTGGGTGCGATATCTTGATGCCGGTCTAGGACCACTTGTTATTCTATATGGGAAAATCCAATCCAACACTATCTAAAATTCTAGAGGATCATGTCCATCCTTTTGTCCAGACTGTATTCCCTGAAAAGCGACCGACTTTTTCGAGATGACAATACCCCTATCCACACTGCTAGGTATTTTCAAGCATGGTTCGAAGATCCGACGATAAAGTTTAACATCTTGCCTGCCCCTCAGTCTCCGGACTTGAATATCATCGAGCATTTAAGGGAATATTTGGAGTCCAAACTTCGTTTCCGATTTCCACCTTCATCCAACTTTCGGAATTAGAGACCGTTCCGCAGGAGGAATGGCTTAATATTCCTTTAAATATTGTCCATGGCCTTTATGCATCTATTCCTTGTCTCATTAAATCTGTACTTCAGTCAAAGGGTGGCCCAACCCCCTATTAAGGATTTTCATTATTCACAGGTGTAGTATTACTTTGTCCTCCATCTGTGATTTCGTGAAAATCGACCCAAGGAGTGCCGCTTAAGGTGACAGAACACCTTTAAAACTCAATTTTCGGTCAAAATATCGATTTTCGTTTTTGATCAAATATTAAAATTCAATCTTTTATCTTTCTAAATCTGTAAAATTTTGTTTCTAGCTTAATTAGAAGCCAAGTTACAGCTTTTTTAATATTACTTGATCATGAATTTCTCTGACCGGAAATGCTTTCTGCTAACCGGAAGTGGCCCAAATTGGTTTGTTTACGTTTCTCTTTCATGGTATATGACATGAAATATGAAAATTAATATACAAATATTTTGTCAGAAATTAAAATAGAATATTTGAGAATAAATATAAATGTATTTGGAAATACATTTTTCCTTTTTTATGTAGGAAATCTGGCATCAAATTTGTTGTTTAGTGACTTTGTTTACATATATGTTTGATTTTCATACTGAAAGAATCGACAGCGTAGAAAGTTAAAAAATAATTCTATTCTGTTTTATTTTGCTTGAAAATGGTTAAAAGTATTGCTAGAAAGCGTAAGAGACAATTTTTTGGAAATAAATACACAAAAATTTCCGAAAATAACAGCAATTCAACACCTGTTCCTGAATGCACTGCTAGTTCTTCAAAATTGGGAAATGAGAGTATGTCAACTGCAGAAGAAATGCCTGGTCCTCTGTTTGGTAACAGAATCATTGATCTTGAGCTTATTGTGGATGCATTTTCTCAACTTTGCTGCCCAAAATGTTTTGCTGAAAAAGTAGAGCTTTTTGAGGATTCCATGTATGGATTATGCTCTCATTTTACACTAAAATGTAAATGCTGTGACTTTTTCTTTGCATTTGCTTCATCAAAAAAAGTTGTAAATGCACCAGTCATAAATACCAGGCTAGTATATGGTATGCGGCAGATAGGCAAGGGTTTTGCTGGTGCATTTAAATTATGCTCAACATTAAATTTGCCTCGACTGAGACAAAAACTGCTTTCAAAAATCAGGAAGCAAAGCTTTTAAAAGTGGTTCAGGAAGTAGCTGAGGAATCCATGAAAAAAGCTGCTACTGAAATTGTGGATATAAAAGAAAATTTTTCATCTGATTTTGTAAAATGTGGCATATTCTGTGGATGGCACATGGCAGCGTAGAGGCTATACGTCTATGAATGGTTGTGTTGCTGCAATATCAGTTGATACTGGTAAGGTGTTAGACGTAGAAGTTATGTCGTCCTACTGTCCTACATGTAAGAGACTTCAGACTATGCCAAGAAACTCTGAATATGAGTCGTCAAAAGCCGACCACATATGTCAGTGTAACTTCACGGATCTTCGTCAAAAATGGAAATTGTGGGGGCTTCACGAATATTTCTTCGTTCAGAAAAAAACCGCAGACTTCAATACACGCAATATTATGGGGATGGTGACTCAAAAGCTTTCATGAGTGTGAAAGACACTTATGGAATGAACAGTGTGACAAAGTTTGAGTGCATTGGCCATGTACAAAAGAGAGTGGGCTCGCGTCTAAGAAAGCTAAAAACAAAATCTAAAGGACTGTCTGGTAAAGGCAAATTAACTGATAATTTTATCGACCGACTTCAAAATTACTACGGAATTGCTGTACGCAGTAATGTCGGTAACTTAAATGCCATGCAGCAAAATGTAATTGCTGCGTTATATCACTGTGCATCAAGTGATAAGAAACCGATGCATGGTCAGTGCCCAATAGGGAAAGACAGCTGGTGTTATTTTCAGCGGGGGGTGGCAAATGGAACAAAATGTACCACAAAATATGCTGGTTTATCAAATGATGTTTTAAATAAAATTAAACCAGTATATTTAGAACTATGCGACAAACAGATATTAAGTAAGTGCTTACATGGACGCACGCAAAATGCAAATGAGTGTTTTAACGGAATAGTCTGGCAAAAAGTTCCGAAAGAAGTATTTGTTTCGCTCAAAACAATTAAATTTGGGTCGTATGATGCTGTTATACATTTCAATGAGGGATTAAATGGGTGCCTCAAAGTTTTTAATAAGATGAATATTGAAAATCCTGGGGTGTTTACCTTACGGGGATATAAACATTTAGATAAATGCAGAATCCGTGAATCGATTCATAACGCAGACCCAAAACAAAGAAACATAGGAAAATTTTAAGAGCCCTTAAAAAGAAAAAAAATATTGTTTTAGAAGTTAAAGATGGAGAGAATTATAAATCTGGTGCATTTTAATAAGAAGTAAGTGTTTTTCTTGTAATCAGATTAGTTTAATGTTATTTTTGTCGTTTTCTCAAAATGAGTTTTTTTACATTTTTTCTTACCGCAAAACACAATATCTCAAAAAGTTATGCTTGGATGAAATAAAAATTTTATATATATGTTTTTTAAATACTAATACAGGGAATAGACCTCTCTTAAGATTTTATGTTGAGTAGACATTTTTTTATACAGCAATAAAGTGAAAATTACAATAGCTTTTAAAGAAAATTTCAACGTTAAGAAGCTCGAAACACAATAGCTTCTCACGTAATGGTTATATTACCAAAATAAGTGTCTATTCCCTAGATAAGGTTGTATGCTATATTATTCAATTTACAAAATGTCAATATATTTATTTTATTTTCAGTTATCATGTTTTGCGTAAAGTCTTATTTTTGCTTATTTTTTCATAAAATACCCCTTTCACAGAAAAATGTGCACTATCAAGACTTTACTTGGGTGTTTTTCTGATTTTAAAGACCCATAAGGTCATAAAATATGCATTAACAGGCAAAATTCAGGTTAATTCAAAAATTTTCTTCGAAGGTGTTCTGTTACCTTAAGGGGTGTTATAGAAAATTTCTTCCGTTTTTAAACTACTAGACTTACTGCTTGAAAATTGGTAGGTATGTTTCTTTCATGGAGTAAATATCCGCTACAAAATGGGTTTTGGGAAAACAGACTCCCAAGTGGAGTTGCAGGGGATCAAGGGGTTACAGATAATTATTCCCATTTTTTAACTATTAGATGTACAGTCTTGAAATTTGGTAAGCAGATTCCTTTCATTGAGTAAAGAATCGCTAAAAAATGGGTTTCGCAAAAATTAACCCCCAAGTTTCATTTCGGCGATTAAGGTGCGAAATAGATAAATATTTCCGTTTTTAAACTATTAGATCTACCAGCTTGAAAATTGGTAGGCATATTCCTTTCATGGAATAGAGTTCCTCTGACAGGGAGTAAAACAAAAATCGCCCCTAAGGCGGGTTGCGAGGGGTCAAGGGGAGTTATAGGAAAAAAAATCCTGTTTTTGAATTGCTAGACCTGCGTACTTGAAATTCGTCAAGCATGTTTCTTTTTTTGAAAAAAGATCCACTAAGAATGCATTTGAAGGGAATCAACTCCTGGGGTAGCAGTTGGTCACTGGGGCGTGGTGACAAAAAAAATTCCTTTTTCGAACTACAAGGACTATAATAATGGAATTTGGTTTATATTTTTCTTTTGCTGAATTGAAATCCGCGCGCTAAGAACGGTTATTTGGGAGAATGACTCTCAACGGAAATACGAAGGGGGGTTATTGATAACAAAAAATTCGTATTTGCTCTATTAGATTTAGACTTGAAATTTGGCTTCCATGTTTATTTTACGGAGTAGAGATACACCGCGAAAATTGGGTTTGCGGAAATGCACTTGGTTATAGGGTTACGAAAGTGCAAACATCATTCTATACTCAATTTTAGAGATTATTAGATAATACAAACTAGAAGTTCTGCACTTTTTTTTTTATCAAGAGGTGAGAGTTACATGTATAAGTATATTTTTCGATACAATCAAATTCTTAATGCTAGGACTTAGATATCAATAATTTATATATAAAAACTGTATATATTTATAAAATATCATGAAATACCCAGTGACGCGGTTGGATAACGCCTAGTATATATATATATATATATATATATATGGACACTTTTTGAAATCATTTTGTTTTTCAAGTTTGTATGCTTATAGAAAACGTTACTTTGCACAAAATGCAAAGCCTTTTATATCATTTTAAAGAAAATTTGATTCTTAATTCAATTTAAAAAACAAATCGTTAATATTTGTAATGCAAAAAAAGTAATGCTGCAATAGTTATAGATATACATTAGATAATGATGATGGCAGTGAGTTATTAGTGCTTAGTGGGGTAGCCTTTATTTTTTATTACAGCTTCACATCGATGTTTCATTGAGCTGAAAATAGTCTTTCGCTTTTCCTTTGTTATTACATGATGCCAGGAAACAATTATATCCTCAATTAGTTTGTTTTTATTTTATGGGTTCCTCATTTGGGCAGGAGT
Source organism: Trichonephila clavata (assembly GCA_019973975.1). Taxonomy (NCBI): domain Eukaryota; kingdom Metazoa; phylum Arthropoda; class Arachnida; order Araneae; family Nephilidae; genus Trichonephila; species Trichonephila clavata. The sequence continues at coordinate 39,367 of BMAO01018865.1, read as the reverse complement.
TTTCAAACAGTGCTTCAAGTGCATTGAGATCAGTACTGTTTCCTAGCCAGAACAACATTGATATTTATTTAAGAACGAATGACATCAAATAAAAGAGTCAATTGAACACCTAGAAAGAGATTTTTTCGAGAAAGTGGTCTTTCCTATGTTAAAATTGCAAGTTTGATGGATGGTTCAGGGACTACACTATCTGGCCAAAAGTATCCGGACACCCTTTTAAAAGTGGTTCTGGAGAGTGACGCAATTTGTGTGATACGTAATTGAAGGCTATAAAAGTATTGGTAGTGGTTTGCCAGATTGTTTTCATGCATTTGTGAGGCAATGAGTAATTTAAAGGAGCTTAGTGAGTTTGATCGTGGCAGTATAGGGGGATGCAGGGGCGGCTCTAGGGCCGGACCCATGTCCGGGGCGGCATTTTGACCGAATTTAAAAAATACGTTTTTTGTTATGGAAAAATTACTATGAATATATTTTCTAAAATATTATTTATACTTTCGGGAAACCTAGTGATTTTAGACTAGTAATATATATATAAATTAAGTGTGTGATAAATAAAATCATATTAGTAATAATGATTTTAAACAAAAGAATTAGTGAGTTAATAGAAAAATAGATTATTTTAATATCAATGAAATTATTTTGTATATATGTATCAATAGTTATAGTTAAGAGTATATGGATTGTAAAATTTTATTTTTGGATTAAATTGAAATAATATTGTTGAAGCGAAATTTTATTTGTAAGAGAACTTGCGGTTCCCAGAGTTAAAAAAACTGTAGCTCATTTGTCTTGTTAATTGTAGATTTTGATTTTTGCAGATGAAATAAACAGAACAGATAGAGGCACTGCTCTTGTAGGAACTCCTCCAGAAAAATCCAAAGATCACGACAATTTAACGATGGTATTTAGATCAGATCCAGGAACCTGGCCAGTTATTATATCAGATGCCGATAGATATTTAGTAAAAGGGCCCCCTTAGCTATATTGACAGAGTATGACTTTTCATATGACGACGCCGGTCGAAGATTTATATATATAATATTATACTAGAATTTTAAAAAACGGTGAAAAGGCTATGCGTAAATTGTTAGTCAATTCTTTTACAAAAAACTGTACATTATTTTTTTCTGCAAACACTTAGGCTATGTCATTATTTCCCTTTCCACAGAAGGTTTTAAAAATCGGAAGCACCTCTTTGAAACTGTAAATGAACATGAAACATCAAAAAACCAAAGTCAAAACGAAAAGTCTTGGATTGATCTTAGTTAGCGATTACTAGCACAGCTACTCGCAAAGATTTATTACTACGGAGACTAATTATTGGTGCGAGGTGCTTCTACGCATTGTAGCAACATTAAAAACAATTGCTTAAAATTGTTTAGCTCTTCGGGGTAAGAATGACAAATTTTACGATTCTAAGAATGATAATTTTTTACAAATAATTTGATCAAATAATTCAGGAGCATGTCCGAAGGGTCCTAAAAAAAGAAGTACACTATTTAGGAAAAAATATTCAGAACGAGATAATTTCTATATTTTACATATAAATATTACATTACACATTATTCATAAAATTAAACAAGCTAAATATTATTCAATAATTTTAGATTGCACCCTTGTGATGCCAGCAAGATCGAACAAATTACATTTATGGTAAGGTATACATGTATTGAGAAATCTAATCCTAACGAAGTTATCGTTAAAACTAATGTGAGTTTCTTAGGCTTCCATCTAGTTGAAAGATTGACTGAAAGAGAAATTTCAAATTTAATAGGTGAGAAACTTAAAATTTAGGACTAAACTTGTCAGGTATGAGAGGCAGGCCTACGATAACGGAGCCAATATGAGAGGCGAGAAATCAGGGGCTCAATTTAAAATCAGGACCTAAAATCCGTGAACAATCTATGTGCCATGTAGTAGCCACTCTTTAAATTTGGTCGTTAATGACATGGCAAAAGCATCCTTATAAGCCTGTACTTTATTTATTATAATACAGTTCAAAAAATTTATTAGTTTCATCAACTTTTCGTTATATTATTAAAATGTATAAAGGGCATAACTTTACAGCCAATTAGTGCAAATAGCTGGGAAAGCTGAATAGAGGCTATTAAACCCCCAAGTTATCAGTTGGGAGGCTTTTATGATGCTTTGTTTAGTTCCTATAATAATGCTGAAATTGACAACTCTTTAAGAGATGAGGCCTCTGGACTATTAAATTTCTGTTTGACAGTTAAAGTTCCTATGTTCAACATTATTTGGTTTAAAATCTTTAATTGCATAAAAATCCAATTAGCAAGCTAAAAGATTACGATCTACCATCTACTATGGAATTCTCAAGAAATTGTAAAGATTTTTTTAAGGATCTTCGATCGGATGTGGCTTTTGATAAAATGCATTGTGATGCAAAAGAACTGGCCGTCGAGTTTGATATCTCTGCTAACTTTGAGGTGACACGGCCAAGTCACAGAGTTCGACAGAAAAAAAGGTGAATTTTGACTATGAAGCACAAGATGATCTGGTGGAGTATATATCCTAAATTAAAATTCAAGAGATAGAGCTTTATTTTTTACAACGGACCAAACAGTTAATGCCTTGGAATGAAGATTTAAACTGATGAGTACTCAAAGTAATTGTTTTCAATTTTTGTACAATATATATGATTTAAAAGATACCCTTAAAACTTTAATTAAAAACTGTAAAATATTAAAAATGATGTTGACCGATAGAGAATCAGTCAATATAAATGCGCTTGAACCAGTAGACGAGATAATGTCAGTTTCAAATTTAGTAGGCAAAAAAGAAAGCCTAGTTTAAAATTTATTTCTGTTTTAGAATTCTCTCCAAATCTTGCTATTGCATTAAGAATTTTACTTTCTTTGCCGGTAAGTTTGTCAAGTGTAGAGAAGAGTTTCTCAAAATTAAAATTAATAAAAAATTTATTACAGTTCACAACTTTTCAAGATAGATTAAATGGCTAAGCTACATAGGCTATCAAAAGTTTTCAGAATTAAAAGTCAGAAAAAAACACTGGTACTTTTTATGTTTTAGCTTTTAATAAATATTTATATATGTACTGTTAGCTCCCTTTTTCTTTGTAAGAAATATTCAAGTTTTATAAGTGTGTGTTTATGAACAATTTTTAATTTTTTAATAATAGTTTATTTACTTTGGGGGGGGCGGCAAAACTGCTAGAGCTGGCCCTGTGGGATGCCACCTTTGTGGGAAATCAGTTCGTGAGATTGCGGACATTCTACAGAAGCCTAAATCCACTGTGAGTGATAAAATTGTGAAGTGGAAACGTCGAGGCAGTGAAACGGCAGAAAAACGAACCGGTAGGCCGAAAATACTTGGTGAACGCAGCCGCAGAACTCTGAAAAGGGTAGTGAAACAAAATCGCAAGTCCTCGTTGGTGGAAATTTCTCAGGAGTTCCAAAATTCATCAGGAATTAGTGTTAGCCGCAGGATTGCCCGTCGAGAGTTAAAAAACTTGGGATTCCATGGTGGTGCAGACGCTCACAAGCCAAACATCACTTCACAGAATGCGAAGCATCGATTGCAATGGTGTAGAGATCACCGTCATTGAACTGTGGACATGTGGAAAACTGTTTTTTGGAGTGATGAATCTCGCTTTACAGTCTGGCAGTCGGATGGACGCGTCTGGGTTTGGCGGATGCCCAGCGAACGTTTCTTTAGTGACTGCATTGTGCCGAGTGTTAAATTTGGTGGTGAAAGCATAATGGTGTGGGGGTGTTTCTCGTGGTTTGGCCTGGGTCCGTTAGTTCCTGTGATTGGAAACATGAACTCTGAGATGTATGTGGACATTCTGGACAATGCTGCACTCCCAACTCTATGGCAATATTTCGGGGAAGTCCCATTTCTCTTCCAGCAGGATAACTGCTTCATTCACACATCGAGGCTTGCACAGACGTGGTTTGATGAAATGGGTGTTTAAAAACTGGAATGACCTTCTCAGAGCCCCATCTAAATCCCATAGAACACCTTTGGGACGAATTAGAGCATAGATTACGTAGCCAGCCAAATCGACCATCCTCACTGCAAGCACTCACTTCAGCTGTGATGGACGCCTGGAAGGCAATTCCTATGTCACCTATTAAAAATTGGTGGAATGTCTTCTTAAACGTGTGCAGGCTGTCATCCATGCAAAAGGGGGACCAACATCATATTAATATGTGCCACAGGACGCTCTAAGTCCATACCACTGGGTGTCGGGATACTTTTGGCCAGATAGTGCACATCTGGAAACTGAAAATTTTGTTTAAGATGTCAGGAAATTAATTTAATAAAAAATAGAGCAGGAAATAGCCGAAAAAAGTGCACCCCATCTGTTATTGACAGAAGAACAAAAATACTATGCCTCCAATATAGAAGAATGCCATCAACGGCCTCGGAAGTGATTTGAAGCCATATCTCAATTTACAGCAGCGTTAAAAAGGTACACATTAATTGGACAAATGATTAGTGTTTACTAGTTATATGGAGGGATGAAACTAAGATATCGTTATTCGGTAGTGATTGCCGAAAATATGTAAGACGTAGAATAGGAGAAATGCTATATCCTGACTGCATCCAGGCAACACTAAAGTGCTCCCATAGCTTTATACTTTGGTCATGCATTACAACAGATACTATCGGTCATCTTCATATCATCGATGGGACACTGGAAGTCAGAAAATACATTGACATCATTGTAGAATCCAAACTTCTACTTTCGATCAGGGATCTATTTACCAAAAATGCTTCATTTATTATTCAGTTAAATTCTGCTGCATGCCACACAGTAATGTAATGGAAAGACCGGTTTCGTTCTAAGATCATTGAGTTGTTGCCCTGGCCAGGAAACTGTCCAGACTTTAATCCTATCAAGAACTTGTGGCACCGTTTGAAAACTCTTGTCCGAAAGATTTACCCATGAAATAAAAACAAACTAATTGAGGGTATAACTGTTTCCTGGCATCATGTAATAACAAAGGAAGAGCTTAAGACTATTTTCAATTCAATGAAACATCGATGTGAAGCTGTAATAAAAAATAAAGGCTACCCCACTGAGCACTGATAACTCACTGCTATCATCAGTACCTAATATATATCAATAGTGTAGGAATGGATGTACACGTTATCGTATCCTTCCTACATTCCTCAATGACATAATGCCAAGAGAGCGCCACCTAGCTGACAAGGCGGTTCGAGGATAACGAGTAAACGAGAGACGACGGAGAGAGACGACGGCGAGGAGCGACGACAGGAAGAAGAGACGAGGGCGCAGCAACGAAACGTCTCGTGGAATCTAACCACTTACCTTAAAAACGATGTTTTGATTACTTTTTACTAACTTTTAGCCCTCCCTTGTAAATAATTCCCCTAAATAAATGTATATTTAACTGAATCTGGCCGTTGTCACTCTCTATAATAGTTATTACAACATGATTTTTTTTTACATAGCAAATATTTCCAATTTGTTTTTGTATCGAATTTAGAATTAAATTTTCTTTAAAATGATATAAAAGATTTTGAGCAACGTAACTTTTTCTATAAGCATACAAACTTGAAAAACGTAACAATTTTAAAAAGTGTCCACAATTTTGGCCACCACTGTATATATACTTTCAGTTGTCTTTGTTTTGGTTACATGCCGATAATACTTCTACATGATAGATTTTTATTCTAAATTTACACATATTACCAATCCATAGAAAAGTTTTTAAGTCTCTAATTTGTTTACGATGGTTATCTTTTAAAATATTTTATTGGATTTTGTTTTCAAGTTTTCTGTTTAAAATAATTACGCGTGCTGCCCCCATTGGACAAATTTTCCACTGCATTTAATTTCCTTGCATTGATTCTTTTAAAATATTTTTTTAAAAATGCCGTTCTCTCTTTTTTCATATTTGAATTAAATATATATTCGATGAGACAAAAATAAATTTTACCATTTTTCAGCCTGTTTCCGTTTGAAAATACATACACATACTGCCATCTATTGGTTGATTTCCCGGACTTCTTTGAATTCTTCTATATTAAACTTTTACTTATAAGAAAATATTTTGGTTTGATTTATTTTTTGGTTTGAAATTTGAACATTTTACTTTCAAAAATAAAAAGCAGATTTTGCATTTTTTTCAACTAATCACTTTTTCCGAAAAAGTGTACACATGCTGCCATCTATTGGTTGATTTCCCGGACTTCTTTGAATTCTTCTATATTAAACTTTTATTTATAAGAAAATATTTTGGTTTGATTTGTTTTTTGGTTTGAAATTTGAACATTTTACTTTCAAAAATAAAAAGCAGATTTTGCATTTTTTTCAACTAATCACTTTTTCCGAAAAAGTGTACACATGCTGCCATCTATCGGCCAATTTTCCTAGAATTCATTTCAGTATATTAAACCCTTTATTTTATTCCCCCCCCTTAAAAAAGTACTGTAATGCAGTTTGTTTTCTGGTTTTATTTTTAAATTAAAATATATCAGTTGAACGATAAAATAGATTTTACATTTTTCAATGGGTCTTTTATTCTTCAGCAAGTATACATGCTGCTGTTTTGGACAATTTTTCCATTTCATAAAAATCGCTTGTATCAATCGTTTTTTTTTATGTGTAACATCGTTCCTCTCGATTGCTGGAGATTTGTGGGAGTGATTTCGTGAAAAGGGACGGAAATGCGTAACAGGAAGTTGGGGAAGCACGCGCTATTCAGTGAAGTTCTGTTTTTTCTCATTCATTAGCATCTCATTTCTTCCATCCCCCACCCCTGCGGTCTAGGCCGTGGGATCTTTGTTTTTATGTTCTCACTTTAGGATCAGAGAAGAAGCTAAGTCCTTTAGACAGAGACGTGGTTAGACAATGACGAACGTGTTTCGATACTTGACTTCGATTGCTGCGTACAATTTAAACGACCGGGCCACAAAGCAGCTGGTGTTGCGATCTATCGCAAACAGAACACCTCACATGTTGTGGCTCCTCATATGGATATTACTTATCGTCAAACAAGGGGACTGGGTATTGTTAGTCAAGATATTGGGGACATATGTGTGGCAAAATACTTATTTGAAAATGGACAAACAGTGATTTCGGTGGTCTTATAGATTTCTCCGAATCAAAAAGTTCAAAAAATTAAAGATTTCCTGGATTTTTTACTTTTACCATATACCGAAGGTGGTTCTGCTCTTTTTTTTAAAAAAACTATGACTCACTTCCCATGTAATTTGTTTTTTTTTTTCTTTTTATTTTTTAAAAAATTTAGATCCATTGTATATATATATATATATATATATATATATATATATATATATATATATATATATTGCATTTTATAAAATTATTTAAAGGAAATTGGATGATATTTTTCTTGATGATCTGTTTTAATGAAATCATATGTTAAAAATTATTCATTGATCGATTCATATTGATATTTTAAACGTAGATTGATTTAAAAATAGAGCTTTAATTTTATGCATAGATAGAATATATTACAAAATATGATAGGTAATGTTAATAGTGTTTTAAAAAAATTTGCCCAAGACTGTTCATCCCAATTTTTTTATCTGACTTTACTCAATTAAAAATACATTTTCTAAGGACAGCAATTGTCAGAATGCATTACTACCAAACATAACATACACAACTTACCTTCCTAATTTAAAAAAGAATGGAAAAAATACTCGCTGAATCTGTCTTATAATCACAGGAAAACAGAGTTAATTTTTTGGTAGAAGAGGGCCTTTAACCTGCGAACAATTTGGCAGTAAATATATTTCACAGCTCGTAATTGAATGGAAAGGAATTTTTTAACAAATTTATATAATTATTCTTGTTTAAATATTTCTGTACTGATTCCATGTAGAATTTATTACTTTATATCAAATACAGTTATAGTTCAAAGCAATACCAACAATATGTTGGTACTAAATATCTCAGAACATAACATTGTGAAAATGGGAAAGAATTTCTGAGTTCAATCTTCTCTTTATTATTAATTTTTCAAACAAATACATTTAAGAAGCAAGATGTTTTTAAATGAATTTCCACCTAATATATTTATTTCCTTCTGTTTCACTACTTCCTAGATAAATAATTTTGAAACAAAATGTCTGAGAAAAATTATTTGTTTTTTAAATAATCTTTACATGTGATGGTTTTGTTTCCTGTATTGAAACTAAAATGAAAGGAAAAAAAAAAATAAGTAAAAATAATATTTATTCATCGAATTTTCAATGCTAATAAATGTACAATGCGAGAAATAAATAATCATTGCTGTATAATACATTCGCCCATCATTTGGAATGTTAGCCTTCCTCAAAAAAAAAAAAAAAAAAAAAAGTACAAAATAAAAACATAAAAATCTCAATGAACTATTTACATTATCAGACCAACCACAAAGATTGATATTTACGTATACTGAATGACTAAAACAGTAAACAGCTGTTCTGTTTGCAAAAATAAATTAATACCTTAAAAACAAGTAAATACACTCACAATATTTTTATATAGAAAAAATAAAAGATGTATGTACATATAAACAATAAACAACACTCAAATTTAATGAAATTCCAATAATATTTACAAATTTTCTGGCAATCTAAAAATAAATGAATATATTACATTAAGGAACAAAAAACAACGTAAATTAAAATAAGATAAATAGATATATATCCTTTTTTTTATTGATATTGATATCGGTAATTCATAATTTCTCGTAAAAACTGAGTTATAAATATTAAACCATTCCCATTTTTTTTAAAAAAATTTATTTTCTATTACATTTTTTTAAATGTATTGAAACATTTTTCTGTTAGTTGTTCATTTTTTTATTAAAACTTTTAAGAATTTATACCATTATTTCTTTTTTACTTTAATTTTTGCAACTATTTCCTCAGTTACTTTGACAATAATTATTCGAGAATATAGATTATCAATTATTTTAATTTTACTTTGTTTTAAATGTATTTTCTTAAAAACTTTTTTTAAATTTTTTCTTTTTTTTATGTTTATGTTTTATTAGTAGAATTGTTCTACAAAGGCTCTGTATTTCATTCAGACTTTACACTAATTTAGAGCTAATTAAAAATTATGTGCTTACACATATTTGACATTGATTTTTTTTTATTTGTAAAATAGTGAAATAATCTTGAATATCATACATATATATGTATATATTAAAAAAACTATTAGAGTTTTAAAATAGTCAGCAAAAAAACTTGTTTAAAACAAAAAATTTTCCTCCTGAAAGTTGTTGCAATTTTATTTCACCAAAGGTTTCTGTAGGTTTTATCGTTTTGATCTTGTTTTTGTCCACCAGATGGAGACATGATTCAAGTTCTGTATACTGCACTTTGTCAGTGCGTGAAATGTAAATGCAACGAAATGGTAATTATGTAAAATTTGCACATATGTAAATTCGTAAATAGAAAAATAAATTAATGAGATAAAAAATCTCCCAAAACCGATGTTTTGTAAAGAATAAAAAATCGTCAACCGCGTAAGAATAAAAGAAAAAGGGTTTCTGTGTGATAATTAATTTAACTTTTTTTAACAACTAATGGCTGGATGTCTACAATTTCCCTTTGTGAATGGGAAAATCGGAGGAAAAAAAGTGTATACAAATAAATCATTATCTATGATTTTAAGAAATAATTTTTTTATAACATTACATTATTTTTCGCAAAACTTTTAATAATTATTTACAATAAGTAACTTCTTTCAAAAGAATCAAATAGTTTCTTTTTCCCTTTGAAATTTGAGAACATAAATGACAGAAAAATAGGTTTTACAAAATATAAATCAGGATAATTAACACTGATACGTAGCCTAGATAAGCTTTCAGCTAAAAATGAACCACTTATGAATTCCAATCTAAAAAGCTTCTAATCCGACTTTTGAATAACATTTTACATTCCATATTGTGTGTTAAAAATCCAACAATTATATACCTACATAATTACTGCATCGATAAAATTTAAATTATTATAAAAATCCAGTTAAAAAAAATTAATACTGAAATAAGTATTTCAATATTTATAACAAATGTTTTTTGCAGTTGATATGTATTTTAACTATCTTTGATTTTTCTCCGCACTTGAAGGCTATCGATTATTTCAAAGCATATCATATTTAGACTACAGGAAACTAATATCACCTTTAAGTGTGGTGGAAGTGGTTACAAATAATCACATTATTGCAACTGAAAATCACGTTGCGACTCAGATTGTTAAAGATACACTTGTATTAACACGTGACAGCACACTATTAAATGCAGATGAAGAAACACTGGAACACTAATCGTATTTAGTTCCAACCAAGCAGACACATTCAGCACTTGATCAACAAGCTCGGACAAAGGATTCAACTAAAAACAAACAACATTTTGGAGAAATGTGTTAGGAACATATGTTTCGGATTTTAGTTTGGCATATGAAATCCACTCAAGTGCCCTCTCAACATCAAGAGGGTTTGAATCAATAAACGCCTGATATCAGATGAATTCTAAAAATAATGTTCTAGTCTTCTCTGGCAGCACAAGTATACTGAGTGACCTGTTCAGTACACGTTTTACACTTGACATTACAGCACCAGTGAAACTTACACTTGCAGGTCCTAGAAACGACCGTGCTTCTCATGGAAACTCTATGACCACATTTACGACATAAAGTCCTGCAACTTTTCTTTTCTGCTTTCGAGATCTTCTTGCCATCCTCTTTGGAGCATATCCTGCCGATTGTACCAGGAATGCCTGAAGATTCATTGGCAATGCAGTAGTTGGGAGATAGATCCATGTACGCTAATTGCTGTTTGGGTATCTTTAATTTCTCTGGCGTCTTCAGTTGGGGAATTGAATTGTCCAGCCTGCGCATTTGTATTGTGGGAAGATTGTACCCGTTGCTGTTGGTGGAGAACAATTGGGCGTTGTTGTAAGCCTCTTTCAGCATGTCACCGATGGTCCGGAGGTCTTGTACTCGCATCCAGCAAGTCTGCATCTCGCAGCTGCCAGACACGCCGTGGCATTTACACATCCTCTTCATATTCTTCTTGACGACCTGAAAGAGTTGTAAATATTTATCAAACTGTTTATAAAAATATATTTACCAAAAAAATATACAAAATAATTATAACCAAATACGAATAATGCTGATCTCACAAAGCAATCGCAATGCTTCTATTGCAGTAACTAAGCTGTCAAATTAAATATAGCGGTTAACTTCGCTTAACCGTTGGTTTGTCCGTACACCGTACGGGCTACTGAAAGCTGGAGGCAACCGGTTTGTCTGTACGCTGAAAAGGTATTCCTATTTTCCTCTTTTTATCATAGTTTTGCACGTATTTTTAATTCTTATAGTGAGATTATTGGTGCTAGTAATTTAAGAGATGCAGTTTGTCAATGGTAAAAAAATATTTCTCATCCAGAATTTTATTTGTGGTTAATGTGAGAATTTTTCATTGGAAGGCAGAAATTTAGACTCTTGAAAATATTCGATAAAGAACAGGAATTGGCAAGGTAATATGCAATTTGTCGCTTGAAAAGAAATGGAAATGGAAAGATAATCCAAAATTGCCGGTATTATCTCTGTCCTCTTTGTAATGCAAAACATAGTATTATATCATGCTTCAAATTATGTGCGCATATATTTATGCACGCAGACACAAAATCCTCAACCGTTTGAAAAAAAGTTTTGAAGAAATTCTTTTAAGATATATGAAACATTCTTCATAGCGTGTACTTATAAAAAGCAAACACTTGGGTATTTGTATGTTCCACAATTATAAAATAAAAAATAATGTGAAAACTTAAACTTGAATATTAAATAAAATTCTTCCGTTTTCACATTCTGTTAATATAGTATATATGTTATTATACATATGATAGATCTAATCGATCATATAAGTCTATCTCTTTATTATTTTTACTTGGTTAATGAACTAAACCCAAAATTAAACTTTTTAAAGTTCGGATGATCTAAAATAGAAGTTGGCAAATCGCGGCTTTTTGCATAGAAAGTTGCAGCTCTTCAGTTTTCTGCGTCTATGAATCATTACCAAAATTAATTATGCCTACTAAAAATTGTTTCTCTGTTTCCTTTATAATTATTTGGTTAAAAAATGAACTGCAATTTATTTACATATATTCATGCAATTTATTAAAATATTACGTTATTCTTCTTGCAAATAAATAACTCTATTACGCTAGCAGCGTATCTGGTTCTACAGTTGAATAAGGTAAAATAACTTTTAAAAAAATCATAACATTAAAAATAATTATGGATTCTAAGAATGATAAAATATCCAGCCATTCTAAAAATCAAACGTTTTATTCCACAAAAAAATACAACACTAGTTGTTGCCAAAATACGCAAACAAAACTTTTACTTAATATTTACATTCGGTTCCAGTGAATACGCACAAGTATAGATGCCATGAATTAATCCAAAAAATAAACTCTGAAGACATGACATCCTCCCACCTTAAGTTCTTGCCAGACAACTTAACTTACCAAACATTTAAAAATTTCAAAGAATAACACACATACAATAAACATTTCTAATATACTTACAAAGACACAAAAAATATAAGATATATATTATGAAAGTCACATCTCTAAAGTTCAAAAAAAAATTTAATTTGTGTACAAGTTCAGCTATATTTAAATATTTGACAGGCTTAACATTGTTAATTAAGAACAAAGCATACTAAGAATCAATCGAAATGTTGCGACTTCTTCTAAAGCAGTAAATGTCCAATTTATTGGTAAAAATGGAAAACATACTTTAAAGCAGCGTTTCTCAAGCTGTGGAGCATGCCTCCCTAGGGAGGTTATATAAGTAAAGTAAACAAACAAAATACATTCTGACATATAAAAAATAAAATACACATTTACACTGATATAATATATTTATAAATGTATCAGTACTGCGCAATGTATTTTATAATTAATTTAAGAATACTAAGTTATGAACAAGTTTAATAATTATCAGTGATCCCATGGGCCTTGTCATACATAAAACTACATATAAAAATTAAGGTTTATTTAGATAATTTGTACGGTTTAAAATTAATCCCTTAACTTCCGTTTAAAAGTTACGCAATTCTGTTTCAAATGCCACCGTTTTCCCTGTAGGCACACGTATGTGATGTATTGGGGGGGGGGGTATAAGGAATAAACAGGCAAATCCATCGCAAACACACACTTTCAAGGTCCTTTTATTGCATTCCAAAGCCTTCAGAATAATTATATGGATAGATAGCAGTGCGCGCAGGAAAATCGTACTTCGTAAAAACGTAGATATACGTCTGGACAATCAATGCTTTCACTTATACTCCGGTGACACTTGAAGTTAATGTCGTATCGTAGTTTTAGTGTCAAAGTATATTATTATTGAATTCAATACATTGTTATTGCATGGAAGGGGGCACGAAGAAATATTGAAAATTTGAGAAGCACTGCCTTAAAGTGATTTCCAGGATCCTTCACTTAGTTGCATAAATAAATTCGTGGCCACTCGTGGTTTTGGACAAGCGATGCACCTAAACGTCCAACAAAACAACAAAAACATATTCTGTACTTTATGACGTCTGAAGGTTAATAAAGAGTTTTGAAATTACTTTTGCATACAAGAACAACCAAAAACAGTTTTAAGTATTAATATAAGCATAATACTTACGGTATTATTGGTACAGAAGTTCTTTTACGAAGCTTGAAATTTAAATTCACAACATAGTAAGAAATTTTTACAATGATTGTTCTTTCATTGAGTCACAGGAATAAAAACATCCTCCGTGGTTAGTTTTTAAAGAAATGTACAGTAAAATACTATTTCGGATATAATTGCATTAAAATATTATAAGAAATATTTATTGCAGATGGGAGTCATGATCGCGCGACCGCTACCAGAGAGCTCTCTTCTTCTCTATCTCAAGCGTATGCACAGGAACGTCTTAAGACTTCTTCAGGCCCTGTGTCCCTAAGCAGAAGTAGGCCTTGAGCTCCTAAGCAGAAGTAGGCCTTGAGCTCCTAAGCAGAAGTAGGCCTTGAGCTCCTAAGCAGAAGTAGGCCTTGAGCTCCTAAGCAGAAGTAGGCTCTGGGCTCCTACGCAAATGTAGGCTCCACCTTTGACCCATAAAAATAGGCAGTGCGTAGCATTTATTGTCAAATACTCGTACAAACCGAAAAAAATAACAAAACAAAAAAAAATATGTATTATTTACAAGTTGCACAAACCGGCTCGATCGCGGTCGCCTTTTGACTGAATGAGTAATGATGGTGTATGGTGGTAGGTCTAGGCATATACGGGGACGACGGTCATCATATGTAGCCAGTTGACATATCATAGAAATTACCAGTTTTTTAAAAAATACAACCGGAAATAATATTGGACGGTTGAAACTATTCGAATCATTATCTTACTCTAAGGCTTAGTCGAGAACAAGAGGAGACTCCAATTGTGGGCTGGGCCCTAGTTGGCCCATGCTTTAAGACATCCCTGCGTATGTATATGAATAGTTTAAGCTCTTTAATATTTAAGCTCTCTTTTTGAGACTTTTTGATAGTTTAATTGCATTGTTTCACTTACAAATGATTCTTCTGTCTCATAAGTTTACTAGCCTATAATTTAGAAAATTGTGTGTTATGATAATATTTTTTTTAAGAAAAAAAGTTATGAGGAACTTGAATTAAGAATATACATGGGGTGCTCAAATGTGAAAAGGTATGAAACGACACTGAGGATATAAATGCAGATTTTATTCAAAGTATACACCATAGGCATGAGCACAATGATGATTAACAAGCCAAAGGATTCCTTTTTCACAGAATTCCTGGTGCCGTGGCGGAATCCTTGACAGTCCTCCACAGACTCCTTGAGTTTGTCATCAGAGTTTAAGCACTTCCTTTTCAGGTGTTTTTTCAAGGGACGAAACACTTGGAAATCGCAAGGCGACATGTCCGAGCTGTAGAGCGGATGGTTAAACTGCTTCCTCTTGAACTTGGCCAGTTGCGCGTGTATGACTCTGAACAATCGTGAACGCACTTTATCATGGAGCAGAACCACACCATCCATGGCAATGAATGGCCGCCAGTTTAACACCGTCTTCTGTTAGAAATTGGATAAAGCCTCGCTGCTCCTCAGAACTGACGAATTTTATGCAATTTGAACACCATCATGTCCTCACACGTACTACCACGTCAATTGGACTGTGCTCTTTATGAGAGTCTCTGATCTGTCCTGCACAAGTGGGCATCCACGCATCCTCCAATCTACGCCGGAGTCTGCATTCGCATCTTGACGTGTTACGCTACGTTCTCCCACAGCAGCATAGACAAATATGTTAACGATTACTTCGTTACGACGTTTCGTACCTTTTCATTTGAATACCCTGTGACGTCGTCACAATGGAGAAAGCGCCTCTATTCATAAACATTTCCACAGCCGGGGAACACGTGTCTTTGGTGGTATTGTGTTGTATCAGACAGCTGGACCGGTGTGTCTGGCGGACACTATGGGCCAGGCATCGCTGCATTATTTTCTATTCATGGGCAGTGATTGTACGTCTTGAATGCTGGCGCCACTGCAGGCGGCGGCGAGGTGTTTAAAGTGCCAGATGTCAGCCGGGCCCTTGTCGCCGGGAACCTTTGAGAGGGACCGGACTTTTGTCATCTCTGCACGAATGGATGACGTGCAAGACCGTTGGTGCCGGGTGCAAAACCCTGAGGTCGGCCAATGGGGATTGATGAGGGGCGTGGAGTGAACCCGCCCCTAGAGTTTAAAAGAGTGGACTTCGGAAAGAGGAAGAGACTCCGGACAGACTCCGAGAGACTCCTGATAGACTACGACGAGAGATTCCCATAACTGAACCCTGCGGACGGAGGAAGAGACTCCGGACAGACTCAGAGAGACTCCTGATAGACTACCACGAGAGATTCCCGTAACTGAACCCTGCGGACGGAGGAAGAGACTCCGGACAGACTCCGAAAAGACTCCGAGAGACTACGACGAGAGATTCGCGTAACTGAACCCTGCGGACGGAGGAAGAGACCCCGGACAGACTCGAACTAGGCATTCTTTAATAATTAGCTTAGCGTACATTTTCAATCTTGTGCCACGACGTTACAACCCCCTTGCATTTATGGTTTCCCATTTTATTACGTATTTTATTAGAAAACTGTTTTATAAAAGTATAAATCACTCACCATTCTTCCAACTCTGTTGTTGTGCAGATTTATAAGAGCTCTCAAATCTCTTCCGTTTTCTTTCTTGTCGAGGAAGTGTTTCGCCATTCTGTTTCCTATCTTCACGTGATCACTGCAACCGCCCCAGTGCCAACCTTTGTAGCCAGCTGAAATAAACCACCAAAATGTAATTCCATTTTCCTAAGTGCAGGAATTAACAACAGGAAATTTATCAAAATTTTTAAAGCTGTATTTTGGGAATGAAGTATTCTAGTTTCAAAATTGTTCTAAGTTAAGTAGAATATGCGGTTTTAGGTAGGGTTAGACCCTGATATTCGGGATATGCAACGACAACGGATTAGAGGGGGGAGGCAGGGGCATAGCTACCGTTGTATCAGCCGTATCAATGACACGGAGCCCCATATTGGGCAACTACAGCCCCACTAACAGGGCTCCCATGTCTAAAAAGAGGACCCGAAGAAAATTTGATACAGGGACCTCTCAGAGCTAGCTACTCCCTCTCTGGGGAGAGGGGGGGGGTAAGGTAATCCATTACCGACTTAGACAGCATTATTCACAATGTATTAAAATTTATATCAGCATTCAAGTGATTATCCATTTTAAAGCAATATACTTTGTCAGTTATCATTATAATTGTTAGTGAAAAGTCAAACAACTTTGTAAAAAAATAATTCACTCATTCGATATATACTTACAAAAAAAAGCGACATTGTAAATAAAATATCCTTTTTAAGATACATTTTCTTTTTCGTTCATTTTATAAAATGTATTAGTGATTCACAACAAAGCAACCTGCTTACGCTTACCCATTCCTCCTTTTTTGCTCACATCGCATCCGCATGACTTGAAGTCGCCTTGACTACAATTCCTGGTTAGAGTGATTACGATGGAGGAGCTGATCATGGCGTGGAGGAACGCCCTTTCTTTTGTAGCTGTAAAAAAAAGATGAAGAGTGAGCAAGCATTAAACGAAAGGAAACATGTTACATAACTGAATAGAAACCACTCATTTTATATAAAAAATTATTAAAAAACAAATCCTATTATAAAGGAATGGAACTTGCCACTTTTTTTTTATTTCTGTGTGGAACTTGTTACCTTGCTATAAGAACTTAATATTTAAACAGTTGTACCAGACGTCCCGTATGAAACAGAAAATTATACAGGATTATCCATAATTCCTTTCGGATTTCATACAGAGACGTCTTAAGGTATGGGCCAACTGGGCCCGGGCCTCACCCTCAGTTGGGGTCGCGTTTAGTTCTCGACTCTGTCTTAATAAGATCATTATCTGGATAATTTTAATGGTCAAATGTTATTCCCGTAAATGTTTTTCGAAACACATTGAATTTCAAACTGCATGTCAACTGGCAAAAGTGGTAAGATTTTATTATTATGTGAAGACCATTGTCCACGTCTAGACCTAGGCATAATACCATAAACAATCAGTCAACTCATTTAGTCGAAATGCGGCCATCGATGGAGCCGGTTTGTGCCTAGGTTTTTGAGATTGTGAGTCGTACACATTTATTTGTTTACTAGTATTTGATATAATGCATGATTGATGCTGTACTTTTAAAGAACTCGGGTAGGGTCCACTTTTGCATAGGGGTCCAGAGACTCAAAAAATCTTAAGATTTCTCTGAACCTAGGCCTCAAAGAGTCCCTTAGTGATATAGTAAAAAAACTAAGATGAACACAACAAAAAAGAACATTTGAAAGAATAAATAAAAATTTTATTTACATACTTTACATGTGTTCTGAGTGTGAAACCTTGGTTACAAGGCATGCATCAATGCGATTTTTCAGTACCTGCCACATTTCACTCAACATAGTACTATCAACGTCATTGATAGTACGTGTTATCCGAAAACTTGAGTTTTACTGCCCACCCTCCTTGCCGTGGGATGTAGCAGAACTGATGAAAGGATAATATTTTCTGCCAATAACATTGACAGCACTATGTACAGTGGGGCAGGAATTAGACTGTTGCATTCATGTATGCCATGTAACCAAGATTTCACCCATAGAACACCTGTAATGTATGTAAATAATAATTTTTTTAATAAAAAAAATTTTATGTATCATGTTTTTAAAACCATTTTCAAGCATTGCCATCCAATTCTAGGCTATAGTCCAAATTTCAAGTCTCTAACTCATTGGGAAGTTAGTTTAAAATCAATTGCAAAATTCCACCCGCACAGACATACAAGAAAGCGAGTTAATAAAAAAAACATAGTAACCTCTTTGATCCCAGAGCCACAAAATTGAAAACGTAGACGCAACTTGACCCGTGCTATCGACAGGTGGTCTTTGTTTGTGTCAATTCGAGTAAATTCCGAAGTTATGGGACCCCTGACGAAATCGGAGCCAACCTCTTCGGGGGCCCGGGTTCGAGACTAGGACTTAATTTTTCCCATTTTCATGCATTGTCATCCACTTTTGAGCTATGGTCTAAATTTCAAGTCTCTAGCTCATCGGGAAGTTAGTTTAAAATCAATTACAAAATTCCACCCGCACAGACATACAAGAAAGCGAGTTAATAAAAAAACATGGTAACCTGGGGGCCCCTCTTTGATCCCAGAGCCACAGAGATCCCAGAGTTTTTTTATTTTAATCCATCAAAAACTTTGAGAAATTAACTTTTAAAAAAACGTATTTTTTTATGTCCCATGTTGCTATAAAACGTTACAAATTCAACAGAAAAAGTACTTGCCTTTTCCGATTATGTTTGTTCAATGTGAATATAATCTCTTATATAGATATTTTATGTATAACATTAAACAAGGAATTGAAACATATTTTAGCCTGTATGAAAAGTTTTGATACAAATAAGAATAATAACTAACTTACAGATATAGTTTTAAGCTATTGTAACGTAATTTGTACAAATACAGAGAAGACTGATAATTTATAATATCGCACTTTGAAGCAAAGAGCAATTGAGTTGATATCACCACTCTCCACATTTTCACACCACGCCATTGTAAGGACTCTAAGATTGCTAAAATACATCGATAGATTTAACGAGTATCAGCCCCACTACACGACTTTATTTACATTGCACAATAACATTATTAACACTTTAACATCGCCATTTTTGCAACATGAGAGCTATTGGCAACAGACCTCGTAATTATCAACCTCGGTTAAGTGACGAGGATGTCATCTGAGCTGTGGGACATCACCTCTTCTAACTACCCTACCACGAACGTGAGGACTTTGAGAAATGACAGATTTAGCATGCATCGGCTCTCTCTACACGGAGGGTCTTCAATGCCATCAGGACACGAGCCCGCGACATTCCGGTCACGAGTTTGAGACCATAACTCCTAAGCTCCCATGACTTAATAATTACAGTGAGAAACAAGCCTACAAAAAACAAAATCTATCAATCTAAAAAAAAAAAATAACCTCCTCTTCTCGTAGTTCAAAACAAGCTAAGGTGCAAAAGTGAAGGGGGAGGGGGATTCTTTTAAGAGACAGAAAAATAAGTAAAATTATTAATTCTCTCATTTTTAAATAACAAGCAAAATCTTCCACGTTGGGATCTTTCTCTACTATCATCAAAATTGTCTTTTTTTAAAAAAAAAAAAAAATATTTCTTCGTTTTACTCTGATAGGTACAGGGCACAAAATGTGTCATTAGAAAAACTTTTTTTATATTTTTTTGATGATTACACATTTTATGTTCCCATTTTTGAAAAGCCTTTTTTCGTAGGGGTTACTCTGAAAACTCCTTTTGTGTCCGTTATGTTGTCTGAACAACGTGCTAATTCCTACAAAGGCTTTTAATGACGACTTTTCCACGAGAATAAGAGTTGAGGGTGGAGGTAAAAATAGGTCAAGAATGGTATGAAGGGCATTTAGGAGCCTTTGTCACCTGAACTTTTAAAAAGGTTTTCTACATCATTAAAAGCACGTTTTTAAGTCGATGGACTCTCCACCCTAACGTATTGTGGCAACACTTCTCGAAAATACGTTTACAAGCCAATGAATTGGACAGAAAGAAAAAAAATTCATATGAATTTTAAATTCATTTATTCTGTTCTTTGAGAATAATTTAACCAAGTTCTAATAAAAAGGAACCATTCAACCTTTTTTTTTTTTTTTAAAAAAGATTATTAATTTATAATGTTAAATTAAAATTTGTTTTAGTAAACATATTTCCTCCTGAGATGATTCAATCTTTTATGTGCTCTGCAGAAGTGTTTATGAGATTATTTGCACCGTTTAGGATGTGATTCGATAAAAATATGAACAAACATTGATTACCAAAAATATTTGAACATTTTATGCTTCACTGTTTTTGACTCGCCATAGCTACACGGTCATGGTCATGGTCACAAACTCGAAACTAGGTTTTTACCTATCGAGTCGTGGGTTTCACGTCCTGGAGCTATAAATTTGATTAGACTTGATTTCAATTTACGACACACTATGAAGCTACAAGTAGACCGCTGGTGGTGGACCATGGTCAAGTGAGGAGTACCACACTTGAACTGGCCCTCTTTCACCGAACTTCCACGTCATGCCTATACGAGGACTTTAATCCTCGACACCTGGAGCTACCAAAGACCCAGGCCCATGGTAACCTAATGGTCAAGGTAACGGACTCGTAGCCAGCCCTCTCACACGGGGGGGGGGTAATGTACATGTTAAATATGTCGAGACTCAAACGTCCCTTCCGTTGGTGTGATGTGAAAGTTAGGAGTAGGAGTGCCAGCCCTGGTGTCGAATAGCTGAATATTGTGACTTACATATACACGCACTCACTCAGTCAGCAGATAGAATGATACATGTTTCATCCGTAGAGGCTTAAAATCCTCAAATGGTCGTGGTGTGGAATTTTGGCGAAATGAGGGCCTGTTCAAATGTTATCCTGGTCACTTGTGTGAGGTTCAGATTTATGAAGTCCGTCACCAATAGCTCTCGTATTGCATGAGGGTACGATGATGATGATGATGTCGCGTCCATGACGAGAACAAAATAAACAGTACCATGGGCCCACATGACTATTCTGGTAATCTGTTCAATATTATCCACTTAGAGGTTTGTTGACGAAACGTGGACCCTTATTTCTTGAAGAGCAGCGAGAATAGTTGGACAATCAAAAATATGAGCAGGTGTTAGCTCTGTATCTAAACATCACAATTCCTATAAGTTCTTCTACCATCCCTATCAATCTTCATTCCTTGGTAATGACCTGTACTTAGCTTAGCAATAGTTTTTGTTATATGGTGGACTCCATCTATATTATAGAGTTGATGCTCGACAGGAATTGACAGGAAAGGCCAGTAATGAGGGTACGATATTAACAATAATCAATAATCAATTTGTACTGAGGAGAGTGTGTATCTTAGGAATTTTCTTAGATCCTTTGTATCAGTGATTTGGAATACATATTAGCTAAAGCCGGGTAACCACCAATCATAAAAAGAATATAACTGCAGATATGAAAGAACTCCTTTTGAACATACAACTCACCTGGTTGCTTGTTTGACCTCGAGAACACATTAAAACTGGACTTTGGACATCCCCATGGCTCCCATTGGAACTGATGCCTGCATTCCTCCATTCCGCGTTCCACAGCAATTAGTACACTTTGGGCGTAGGTATCGGTAGCCTGGAAAGAGGAATTGGCCTCGGTCAGTTTCTGGTGAAAAGAAGTGAAAACATTTCACTTTAACACAGAAGTATACCTCAAGAGCCATTATATAAGTTTTTTCAAATAACCCTTATTATTAGCTTTTTTTTCAAAGTTCATTTAAGGAAACTATTTATAGGATAAAATAATAGTTTACTCCACATCTTTAGCAATGGAGAAAATTAGCCAAATTTCACCAATAACTCATTTTTGTGTATTGGAATGGCTGTAATCAATAAACAGTCGAACATCTATTTAGCGAACTCAAGAAATTCCAAAAAAGTCCATGATGTGGAAAATTCTTTATATAGAGATTCATATTTTACTATACTTTATAAAACATAAAAAACAAATTATAAATTCTTAAACAATTATTATTCAAAAAATATAATTATTTATACATTTTATTAAATTAATATCTATTTATTTTATATATCTTATCCATCAAAGAGAAATCTGTAAGGAAACCAAGGGAGGAAAAAACATTGTACAGGAATAAACCACATTTTCAACTTTAAAAAAGAATTTTACATTAAAATTAATGAACTTTTAAACCGCATTTTTTAATGTTAAGCCTACAAGTGACAGAGAGAGTATAGTTTTAAACATATATTTTTTTATAACCAGTAATATTCAGCATACTTTACCACATGCATCTTTAAATTTAATTACTGATCAAATCTGTTAATTTTGTTTGGGTATTTTGTTTGAAAAATTACGACACTTTTAATACTCTCGGTGAGCTAGGCCCCTGGTATATATCTGCCTTGTGAATTTGGTCATTTTCAACGTGTTCGGATACCTTAATGGGATGGCAAACGCGCAGTCCGTCTTGAATACTTTTGCTGTCCTCGAGATTCTTTACAAGTTAACAAAATACGATTATTTTGTGCAATATTTTTGTTTTTAATGTAGTGTTTTGTAACAAATAAATCCCATAATGATTTCTATTTCCTCGCGTTGCTTTTGTTTTTATAGATACTTAGAAGTAGGGAATGTTGCCTTGAAGTGGTATGCCGCAGCATCATGCTGGATTCGTGTAACTTTTTTTCAACTTACACCTGCGAATCGTTCTTTTCGTAAACGAAATTTATCAAACATAAATGGGGCTCAAACTTATCCGACGAAAATATGTAACATCAATTACGATTTGTAAATACATGCATTGAGAACGACTTGCAAAAAATAAGTGAAAGAAGTGAGAAACAAGCATATCTTTATTTAATTAAATAAATTAAACATTATTGGATCATTGCATTATAAGTGCTGTAATATTATCTATGTCTGAATACATGAACAATAATGGAAACAATAGTTTTCATTTTGTTTTAAATTTTCACTCCAATGAATGTGTGCAATTAGTTCAAATCTAACATAAAGATATATGTTTTTATATGCGGTCCGTAGGATTATATTGTTTTTCCTAAGTGGTCCGTAAGGTCATTTGGGTTGGCCACCCTAGATGTAGACTAAAATAGGATCTCCAACTTCGACTGAATTCCGTTCCGGCTAACGAATCATATCTCAGATTTAAACTTGTCAAACCTATTTTCGTTCAAGTGGAAATAATTATGCATGCAAATAAAATTCTATAATTCTATTTATGTGTGTTTAATTACTGATTAATTACTAATTACTGCATTAATGCATCAAGCCATTTTTATACTATGTACACAAAGATTTAGGTTCTTATCATAGGAAGCAAAATATGAATTATACACTTCGTTTAAAATGCAATTTCATTTTTACCGAGAGTAATGATTAAGAAATTTATTTAGGCGTAACAACCGTAATGCTTAAAACTGCGAGATCAAATTAAATAAAATACAGCTACTCCTCTTAAATTTTTCTCTTAAATGTTTGAGCCACACTTATCTTTTACGCCTCAAAATTTATTGGAATTTTAAAAGAAAAAGAATGTTTGAAAGAAAATTAATCTTTTTAAAATCTAAACCACAGCTACTTTTTTATTTCAATTAGACTCAATTCGAACTATCTTTTGATTGTTAGTAATTAAAAAGAACAAAATAGAGGGAAGATAACTGCTTTTTAAAAATAATTGATAACAGTTAAATGGAGAGCAAAATGAATATTTTTAGAGTTATTTTACTAAAATGAGTTACACATAATTCTGTTATTACTCTTTTTTTCATTGAAAACTCTTTATCATCTATATTATAAAATAATATTTTAAGTTTTCCAATAATTCAGTAATCGAATAGGAATTTTAAAGTCAATTTTCAATTAATATTCAGAAAATTTATAAGATTTTCTTTGTTGATTTATCGAGTTAGAATCGATAGAAGATTCATTACAATGTCATCTATTTTTTCAAGCATATTTGCCAAGATATTTTCCTACTTTTCAATGCTGAATCAATAAAAGTTTTAAATAATACTTTTCAAAGGTTCTTAAATAGTTATTCTTAATACAAAATTATAAATATCCAGCCATAAAAATATATTCTCCGAATTTTAAACCTGAAATTTATTTCGCTTCTAATTATAAATGGTAAATCTTATCTAAACTATTCTTATGGCTGAGTGAATTATCTAAATCTATTAAAGATTTTAAGCTTTTTTAATTTTTCGTAATTTTTTGAAAATTCTTAATCACGAAATAAATGTCAAACAAGAAATTAACAGTTAAGCGTGCTATTATTTCATAATAACGTATTTTTAAAAGCGATATACAATAAAATACGTTTAAAATGAAAATGCTTAAGGCGAAATATCGGTTAACACGAAATAATACAACGGTCCCGACAAACTACTTTGCATTTTCATGCATATTTTTCTCTTGACAAGAAACGAAAATCGCTTAACACGAAAATGTTTTTTTTTGTGTGGGAATGAACAAAATACGGAAAACACCAGCCGCAAGTCTATCACCGGAAGAATTTGTTATAGTAGATCCTAAATTATTAAGTGAGGTATGTTCTTAATTATGGAAGACAAAGACAAATTAAAGACAAAGACAATTTTAAAGTTTGATCAAAGCTCAAAACTATCATTGATGCAGATTCCGATGACGAAAATGAAATGAATGATGCAACTCCCATTCCTTCGTCATCCAAAATGAGAAATATCATGAAAAATTATGCCTAGTTATCTAAACTCCCATTCCAATGGTGAAATGAATAACACAATAGCCATCACACATCAAAATAACACATAACACATCAAACAATTTGTTGAAAATTTGACACTAAAAAAGACAATGCAAACAAAAATATCAGATTGTGACGGATCTATACGCGACCTCCTACTAATAATCCTCTTGGATATTCTTTGGGCCTAGCAAAATTTATCAGTCTTCTCCTAAGAAGATAATGTGATATGCAAATTAAGTTTATTATATATAGTTCCAGTTCGCGAGTTAAAAGGATTTAGAAGTGAAGAGAATAGATAACAGAAAGTTAGAAGTTTAGTTAACTAAAGGTGTCAAGAAAGATACAAGGTGAAGATTACTATAAATGGTAAGAAAGGTCTTGTAAAAGGTTAATAGTCAGGAAGTGTTATAGATAAATTGAATTGATTAGAAAACTGCAAAAGTTCAGGTGCTGTCACCGTCATATTACGTTCATATTTAAAGTATTAAAGCGGTTAAGAGGACATTAGTCACATATCTACCGTGTAAAGTAATATTAAGGTAGAAATATTATTATAAAGAGGTTTATTTAATGTATTCTCCCCAAACGCGACTCTCGTCCCCTCTGTTGTTTGACTGGATCATCCTATTAAATAGTGTTGCAATGATTTGTGTTGAGTCGATTAAAGTGATAAATAAAATAATTGGAAATTATCATGTCAAATAATCCTTCACTTCCTTCCACACCTTTAGCTGAGTCACGGGGTAGAAGGGAATTAGGTTTGTTACAAGATTAATTTCCAAAAATTCAATAAATATTTTGTTTTCAAAACCTTGAAAATTTTTCATTACATTTCATAGTGAAAGTTTTTGTTTCAATGATTTTTATTAAATACATACTTATAAATGCAGCAATGTAAATAAAATTTACTCTAATAAACTTAATTTTGTTGAATCTCTGATTTCTTTATTATTATTTTATTTTATTTTTATTTATTTTGTAATTTTTTTTAAAACGAAATTCTCTTAATACGAAAAATTATTCCAGTCCCTCTCGGCTTCGTGTTAAACGATTTTCACTGTACCTTATTCAAACATTTTTGTATTACACATATAAAAATAACATATTTCTTAAGAAGAAAAAGACGTCGGAATAAAGTTGTAAAATTCCCTTTTGAGGCACTTCCTGTCTTTGTCTAATGTTAACTCGGCTAGCTTACAGAAAGAATTTTAAATATACGATGTGGTGTGTCTTCATAGATATTTTCAAAACGGTTCACGCCTATGCAATAAGTATTTGCCACCCCTGAGGTGTCATCATACCACAAGGGTGGGAAATGCCTCGGCGACGTCACCACGCCCTCCCCATAGCGCCTCGGAAGCTCACTTAATTCAGAATATTTTAATACCCATGTCCTGGCTATATTCATAGACAGGTACTTACACCTCGTAAGAAAAAAAGAACTATTTCCCAATTCCAAAAAAATGAGGCACCTCAACCGAGCAAAAACCCTCACCTCAAGCCTCGTAATCAATCATTCCACCACGCAGCCACTGTTAAAGGCCACCCCCTCAGTAGAAATGGCATCATTAAGAAAAGAGAATGTTATTGAATTAAGACATCACATTTTCGAACGCCGACAGAAGATAGTCTTCTGAAAAATGCATTGGGGCAATTACGGAGGAAGGTTGGAACCAACCCAATCTTCCTCCACACCATCGATGGAAGGGGGAAAAAAAGAAAGAAAGGAAAGAAAATCTCGAACGAAAGTACATAAATATATACCTGCGAGTGTCCAAAGACTGGAAGACTATCACGGAAAAGCTCCTTTTCTCTTTTTTTAATTAACTATGTACCAGGAAAAAAACAGGATGCTGTAGTCTATAAAGACCTCCAACGAAGCGCCCGCAACAGGTTTGGGGAGAGCTCAAGAAGCTGCTGCAGCTTCCACGGACAGACATGGAAAATAAAAGCCCAGGAAGGAAATTAGAGACCTCACGTGTGTTATTCATTATGGGACACAACTATTGGCGTTTATGGAATCAAATTATCTCTATTAGCGGTGGAAGAAACCGTGGTTCTCGTTCCTTTTTTTTCTCTTCTTGATGCTGTGGTTGAAGAGAAGGGCTGTCGGCCACTTCAAGGTGTATGGAAAAGGTGTCGGACATTTTCTAAAAGGCTGTATTTTGAGGTTGGAGTTCTCTCTCTCTCTTTTTTCCTCTTATTCTTTCTTTCTTTTTTTTTTTTCATTCTTCTTCCGCCATGGATTTGCTCAGACGAGAGTGTGAGAAGAGGAAATTTCATTTCTGATTTTTTTCTCAGTTTGTTTTCACACTCGGGGTATGTTTATTTTTAGATTCTCTTCCCCCCCCCCATTTTCTAACTCACCTCGGGGGATGAAGATGAAGTATGAAAGAGAATGTGCGTGTGGGGGTGAAAATTAAATTAAGAATACACTAATTTTTTTTTCTAAAAAGAAAAATAAATATAAAGATGGTTCTTGAGAAAATTTAATTGAATTTGTAGATTGAATTTAAATCTCGATATGAATATTTGATTTTGTTAATGGTGACCGAATGAATAAAACTCAGCCGTTGAGTGTGTTAAGCGATTTTTAAGCCAGAGAGTAAATAACAATAGACCTTGGAATGCTTTGCCCTGAATATAAAATTTCCCACTCAGTACTTTATTTTAAAATACCCAAGACCAGTTTATTTGTGTAATTTGATTTAGGTTTATCTTCTTTTTACCAGATTTTACTGCAAATTAGGAATTATTACTAGAGAATAAATAATTTACAGTAAAATCTGGCGTATAGCTCGCATTTATACTTAAGCTTCATTTTTCAATTTTTAGGTATATTTGCCGTGCAACGGTAATGGTATACTTTTAGAGCTATAACTTTTAAGTTCATTAGGTATGTCATTTCTTTTAAATAAAAAATATTCTGATCTGTGAGAAACTTAATTTTTTATGCCCATATCATCTCTCTCTTTTTTTAAGGCTATAATTTTTATACCGTATAAAACACGTACCCATAAATTTCGATCTTACTTTTTGTGTTTTGTGTTCTACGCTGGATTTTGCGGTATATTAAAATATCCGAACACACACACACTTTATTGCACACACACACACACACATTTCTGGTATTCTTAAAATATTAGTAAATATGACGGTAAGCTTTTTAAGTATGTTGTAGGAGTGTTTTAAAATGAGAAACATCTAGAAATTGAAAATAATGTATTAAAAAGCTTATACATTCCCTTAAAATTTACTCTTTGATCTCTTATTATTATTTTTTTCTCTGCATTCACTTCTTTATCATTTGTATGAATATTAAAATTTCTATTACAAATTATGAAAAACAATCTCAAGAGGAAAAAATAATGATGTTTTCTAACAATCATTCGGTGAAACTGTGTAATGTAGCATACATTTATATATATATATATATATCTTAGGTATATAACTATTTTTAGTATATTTTTGAAATATATATATATATATATATATATATGTGTGTGTGTGTGTGTGTGTGTTCCTAAAGCTTATTAAATTAAACTTCACTGGCGTATTTATCAGGGACATGGAAATAAAAAATAAATAAATAAATTTACGTAACTAAAATTTGATTGAAAAATATAAGCAATTATTCATTGATCAACCAGAAAACCTACTTAAACAGAAATTTTTTTGACATCTGTTGTATTTGTTAATTTTTATTTTATTTTAATGTATAATTAAAAGAATTACACATAAGGATTTGTCTATTTTAATAATATACTTAAAAATTTCATATTAGAAACAAAATAAAATAATCAGATTGCTTTTTAAAGGGGGGCCGTGCCAAATTTATAACCCCCCTCTATCTACTAATAACTCAATTTGAAATCTTACAAATAGGATTCTCTAATTCACAATTAAATATGAATATAAGTTTTCTGAAAACTTTGAGTCACAGGTATAAATAGAAAAAAAAAATAATGAAAAAAATCAAATATCTCTAAGTTATTAATGTTTTTTCCAATAAAAATTATAATAATAATATAGGCCTGTATACATATTTTAAAAATAGATTACATATGGTTCGAAAAGCGTTTATTCTAAAATTTATGAACATCGATAAATGAAAAAATAAAGCTTTTATGTAACTTATCTTCCTATATCTCTTTAAGTTTGCTATTGTGTAAATGCAATGGATTAATTTTAATTAACGTCCTAGTCAGAAGCCATCTGAGGATTATTGGCGACGAATCTCGTAATTTTCTCGGGTGTTAATTGTAACATATAAATTATAACAGTGATTGACTGATCAATATACTGGTTGCTAAAACAACAGTCCTATTGGTGGCTAAAAAAAAACAGCAGTGATTCTGTGCGTCGGCACTTTTGTGTGTCGCCAAGTTCTTGAAGTTTACCGCCAATTTTTTATATTATTAATTATACTCTAAAAGAGAGTTTTTTTTGAAAAAACCGAATCATTTGGCCGTTTTTTAGAAATAAACTGACGTATTCATGATATATTTAACATAACTTATTATGGATAGGTAGATATAAAAAAAGTTTGATTGGGCTCAGGGAGCGGGGGCGGGGGTCCATGATCGAAAGTCCCCCAACTCGTATCATACCTCAAAGCAACACCAATTAATTCTTCTGGTTTTGTCGATTTTGTTAACAAAAAACAGTAAAAAATAAATTATTGAATTAATAATTAGCATTAACTAATAAAATACAATACTAATTAAGAGTATTTAATAAAATTTTACGTTACTATATATGTATATAGAATTATCATCAATCGAAAAAAATTCAAGGCTTTGGGGGTATCCGGACCCCTAGGACACTACCCCTTTGTGTGTGCCACTGGATACAACTGTATATGAATAAACCGTGAATGAAGAGGAAGAGCTAATTTCACTCTATAATAATCGATATTTAATTTCAACATATTCAGAAGAATCAATTAATTCATTTTTGATTAAAATTAGAGGCGATTATCTCATATAGCCAAAAAAGCTCGAAAAATAATTCTGCAGTTTCCTTCATCTTATTTGCGTGGATTCAAATTTTCAGTAACAAATATAAAAAAGAAAAAAAAAGAAGAAATTTTTAAATGTAGATGATAAAATGAAGTCGCATTATCATTTTTACGACCCAATATAAACGAAATTATCGAAAATTATCAAGCTCAAATTTCCCATTAAATGTAGTCAGTGACGATTTAAGCTCATTTCGGGCCCTGGGCGCAGAAAATCTACAGGGCTCTGTGGCATTAGAGGATCGAAATTTATAATTAGAAAATGGGGTTAAGTCCAGCTTATCCGGGCACTTCTGGGCCCCTAGGCGCCCGCTCCAAGTGTTCAATGAATATACCGGCCCTGAATGTAGTATTATGATTAATTGATAATTAATGACTCAATAAACGTTTTGTTGTCTTTGTCGTACCTATTTTTTTACGTAGTATATTACACACATAAGTAAAATTGTTTCAAATTTGTTTTATTGTTACTATACCACCAAATTTTGAAATTGTTAAAAGTGTACCCGCAACAAAAAAAAACAACAAAAAAAGAGGTTGTGGAATCACTGACTTAAGGGCGTGAACAGTCCTACACAAGATATTGTTTTCTGTAGCTTCTACAAGAAAGCTCCAGGCTGCGCAGGCATTTCACGCTTCTCCTTCTATTGTAAATTACAACAAACAACTTAGAAAACTCTTCTTTTCAGCATCCAAATATTTACCTGCGTGTGGAGAGTCTACTTTACTTTCCCTTAAAGCTGCTCTTGGTCACTTTTGCTTTAGACTACAAATAAACTTCTCACCCCTTTTTGATTATGTAAACACTGACAAAAAGGGAGCCAAATATGGGAGTATACACAAGAAATCTTTTAGAAAAACACGTTAAAGAAAGTAATAAAAGTGTTTATTTACATGCGTGGTGCTAAGTGAGAAGCATAGAATGCTTTTCTGATTATATATTGTTACTCCATAATGGTCTGTTGCCAAACTTGACTTCGGTTTACAACAGGCCTCGCCAAACCAAATGGTTTCTAGAGCCATTTTGATGAGATGTAATGCTATTGCGAAAGCAGTTAGATATATAAACATGCCTTTGAAATAATTTTATACAAGTACATATTGAATAAAACGTAACTATTATTATTATACAAATAAGTACAGTGAAGCGAAACGTTACGTTTAAAGCGAAAACTTTAAGACGAAACATTGGTTAACCCAAAATAACATCCCAACAAACTACTATGTATTTTTATGCATTTTTCTCTTAATACGAAGCAAAAATCGTTTAACACGAAAAGAATTTCTTCTTGAAATAAACAAAATGCGGTAAACACCATCCGGATTGAACTGTCCTACTGTAACATCAGAAGAATTCGTAGCAGTATATGATGATAATAAGTGTACAACCTCAATTTTGGCGAAGACTTTTGGGGTTTGATAAAAGCTTAAAAAAAATCATTGATGCAGATTCCTATGATGATCATGAAATAAATAATTCAGCTCCTAATCTCACATCATCCAGAATGAGGAACATCGTGAAAAGTATGAGCAGTTATCTAGATGCACATTCCAATTGGTGTAATGAATTACAAAATGGACGACACCGAACAATTTGATGCTAAAAAAGAGAATGCAAAGAAAAATATCAGATTATTTTTCGAAAACTTAATAATTGGTTTATTTTTAAAAACCTTGAAAGTTTTGTATTAAATTTCATTGTGAATGTGTTTCTGTTCTATTGATTTTTATTAAATATATGTATATATACATATCTATGAAAATTAAATGTACTCTAATAAGCTTACTTTTGTTGAATATATGATTTTATTTATTGATTTTGCAATATCATTTAACACGGAAAAATATTTTGGTCCCCTCAGTTTCGTGTTAAATGATTTTTACTGTTTAATTAAAACTTGAGTCTTAATCAATGAGATATTTATTTAACCTTTCACTATTTTTTTTCTATAAATCTGTAATTATGTTCTGCATTGCACATCTTAGCTGTTTTTCCTGATTGGCATCACTTAATGATGAAAAAAGTAGGTTTTCAAACATATGGGGATCCAAAAGCACTCACAAGTCTTTTAAGTTAGATTATCTTTCGGTTATTGTAAAAATTAACTTTTGATGTCGACGCAAAAAAAAAAAATCTCTTTATTTTATTGCTACACTGCAACTCAATTAACTCTTTTTGCACATTTTCAGTACGCTGTTGAGGTAAACGCATGAAAACATTTCAAATATTTTATCGTATTTTGCTGATTTTGAGAAAAGACTATCAAATATAGTTATAAGTTTTTATATAAGGAATAGCAGATTCACATATTCTTTCTAGCTTTGTGGGCATGACTGGAGATCACCTCAATACATACTCTACTGTTTTAAAGACTATTTCTTTGTATGTTGTTGATTGTGCTTTGGGTGATTGTTTTTATCGTTCTACTTAGCACTGGGCTGCTCGTCGACTTAAAACTAAAAGGTTGGAGATGGGCATAGGATTAAAACAAAATTTGAAGCTTCTTTATTTTACATTCGACTCTTTTAAGAAACTCTTAGAAAGGTTTTTTGGGAAGTTATTTCACAGAGAAGAAGGATGAGTGTTATTATTTCTATGCGGGACCTCAAGTAACAATTTCTTATTAAAAGATGTGATTGAATCACAAGTATCATTTAGTCGGCTCTAGTGGATTACGGGTAGCGTGCCCGCTTCGCAAGCCTAAGGTTACGGGTTCGACCCCACCTGAAGTCGATAGATTTTCTTGATCCGAAAATCGTAGGCATGCATGTCATAATGTGGCATGTAAAAAATCCCTTAGTATGTTTCTACGCAATGCATATAAAAAGTGCAATTACTTTAGTTGAACTTCTAGGCAATTTAATTGAATTTTGAAAAATACTTATGGAAGAAATCTTATTTTTTATAAGATTTCTTCCATAAGTACTGTGGATAAAAATTTTTGATTGTAAAAAAATAAATTGGTAGTTATATATATATATATATAACAAAAATTATTCTGTTCAGATATTTTTTATCAACTTTTCATCTTCCTTTTTCTCAGTGAAGAAAATCAACACTTTTTCGACTTAATTATATTCATTTTAACATTCAAAAAACTAACCAAGAAAAAATTAAATAATTAAGAATTTTCAGTTCCATGCTTCCTTAATCAAATCAGTCATATTAAATTAATAAGTTAATTAAGGGCATTTGTTAACTAGTTAATTGCCTGTGCTAACTGGAGAATAATTCACTTTTTGGTTGATCAGCTCCTGGATTATCAAAAATCTATTTTATTTTAATGCATTTCTTATCTTATTCATGTATGAATCAGAGACTTTAGCAGATTGAAGTCTAAATCGATATCGCATCGATTAATGAAATTAATAAATATAAAAAATTGTATAAAAGTATCACATTCTTCATTTGAATAATCAGATACAAAAATCTCAATTGTATCTCAATCAATCAAAAGGTTTCGGATTGAAGAAGGAAAATACAATTCAACTTACTTCAATTCCATACATGAATAATTTCGATTTAGAAAGTTCCACATAATGATAAGAAAAAAGCTAAGAAATTGATACAATTATTTTAAATTGCCAAAAAAAAACAAATAAAAGTTAAGTTTTAAATTTTAATATTTATGTTCCTGTGAGGTACACAAAATTCAATATTTTCTTAAAAAACCTTGAATAGAGCACATACCAAATCAATATTTGATCATCTTAAACCTATTTTTGAGGGAAAACAAAAATATTCGAAGTATATTCTTTCAGATTATTTTATACTTAGTGTTGAGTAAAAGATTTTACATTTACGCTAAGATACTTTTTTCACCTCAATGGTATTCGAAGCAGGAGAATGTATGAAGAATCTATTAAATCAAGAACCGATTCCCCGAATAGGTGCACTATAGAACGAGAACGGATTAAATTAGCCATGACAATTTAAGCCAGTCATCCAAAGCACTTCATACTAAATCTCTAATTCCTTCTTAGTCGCACCTGCGATAGAAAATCCTTAGAACACTTCACGTATAGAGCTGATAATTTCATCAGACTTGAAAAAAATGTAAGCTGCTTTTAAAGAAAAAGCGCTTATTGCGGATGATATCGTAGAAATGAACTGACACTCAGAAACTCATGGTTTCCTGCAGTTTTTCTGTTCACAACCACTAAATAAGATTTCATTCACAACTACAAATCGTGAAAAGACGTCTGTACTAGCAAGCGAACCAATCAAATTGGAATCTTAACCCCTTTCTACAAGAGATACGCCATGCCGTTTTAAAATACTCCAAGATCCCGGTGTGAGGTTCATAACAGTAAGATTTTCTCACCGACAAGGGCCCTCTTTTGTCACGAGCACTACCTGTATTATCACTAGATCCTTCTTAACTGAAATAAATCCGAAAATCGTTTTTGTGTTCTCTTGACCACCCCCCGTTTTGCAACGGAAGAGAGGTCTTACGTGCTAATATACTCTCTCAAACTCAAGGTCTGGTTTGTCGAAAGGGGACCACCAATCCATTAAAGGCCTATTCTGTCTGGGTGGTTTTACTGAAGTCCCACGACTTTTGTCGCAATATTTGCTTTTGTACCCACTTTAATGTGGAGCGACTTAATCTCCTAACAGACTTGGTAACAAAGGAGAGTGGGCAGCAATTCCCCGAAAAAATTCCTCTCTCATTCCATTGGTGGATATTGCTTCTTCCTCTAATTGGGCATCACATTACTTACAAATTCCGCATGGTTTGAATGGAGATATTTTTCCGGTGTTTAGATTATTTGCTGCTGGTTCAAGAACTCACACGATGGTACTGGCGCTACGAAAAAAAGAAGGAAAGAAAAAAAAATTCTATTTTGTTCCATTCCGAGGCTGCCCTGCCGCGTATCATAGAAATTCAGTCGCGCGTTGTAATTCGAAAGTGCGGGGGATGGGCTCAGTTTTGTTAGTTGGAGTTTCTTTAAGATTCACAAAGGAATCTTTTTTCAATTTGGAGTTCCAGCATTCTTTGGGGTGGTGTGGGAAACCTTTTCCGAAATTTCTACCGTTGAGTATTTTTTTAGTTCGCTTCAATGAATAAAATGATCCCTCATTGTGGTGTAGGTTGTCAACAGGAAAGGTGGTATGAATTGATGACTTGATCATCCCTAATAGTCTCGGTTTCTTTTGTGTGAAAAGGAAAACGAACTGCAGTAGAGCACTTGGGCAAAGATGTTCCAGTATATCTGTATATCCAGTACACTGTTTTCCAGTATATCTAGTACGCTGTTAGAAAACAGCGATTTATCTTGAGATGTTTGTTGAAAATTATCCTCTTATATAATGCGTGCGTGAAGAAAGGTAAAATTACCATCAGTAGTGCACACAAGGGGGGGGGGGAGTCCATGGGTCCGGACAGCCCCATAGCCCTTCATTTTTTCCCCGATTGATTATAATCCTATATGTATATACTACTTAAAATTTTATTCAGTACTTGTTATTAATAATTTGTGACGGATCTATACGCGTCTATAGCTAACCTCTTGGGGACTTTTCTGGGGCAATAATATTACCAAAAAACTTTTACCGAAGCGAGAAAACGTGGTTATGAAAATTAAGTATATTATATAAATATTGTATTCGCGAGTTTTGAGGGTTAGTTGGTGAGTGGAGGATCGTAAAATTATTAAGGGCAAATCTGAGTTTATCAATTGAAGAGAATCACTCGATTGTGATTAAATCCGGATAAGGATCGTATTCAAGGCCTCAACTGGAGGATTCAACTTATAAAAGTACAGGTATCGTGATCCTTGTTTAAATAGAAGTTTAGCTTATTAGTGCGCGACGAAGTTTATATTGAACTTGTATGAGTTATTTTGGAATTAGTTGAGGGTCCGTTTTATTGTCCCCAGGGTATTGCTATCTGATCTTTTATCTTAATTAGATTATTATTGTGCTTGCTTCATATTTTGGTGACAATAAAATAGTTAGAGTGAATCATGTCTACTGATTATTCAGTTCCTCCCACACATCTAGCCGGGTCCGAGAGTAGACAAGGTAGATTAGAGGGAAGCAGGAACCGACAAGCATTACAAATTTATTTTGTTGATTAATGCTAATTATTTATTCAATTATTTATTTTTTATTGTTTTTTATTACCGAGAGTTGACAAAATCAAAATTATATATTTGGGGCGTATTGGGGTATGATACGAGAATGGCGGACTCTTTCGACCCTGCCTCCCCTCTCGAAAAATTCTTATGGGTGTCATTGATTACCATGGAATATAAGTTTGTCATCTTATTATATTGCTGTTGCTACTTAAAGAGTTTAAAGGGGAAAAAAACATTATGGCATGAAACAATTATTCTTGCAATTTCATGTGGACATGATGGCCGAATGGTCAAAGTCATGAACTCGTTGTCGATGGACTCGGGGCAATGGCGTATACAGACTACTATTATAAAAGGGAAGTGTATTTTTTAAAAACATCTAGATTCGAAATTTTTGTACTAAAAATTAAAATCTGGGGGAGAAGGGGGTGAATCTCCAAACTTATCCCTTACGTACGCTACTGGTTCAAGACCAGGTGCCACCGAAAACCCACCACGTAGTAGGGCTTATACACATTTAAAATGCGTGATCTGGAAATTTGAAGAGACAGTGAACTCCAGAACAGGTAAAGGAATTAGAACGTCATTTGACCATGGTTCAAGATTAGGAGGTACCTAGGCAATAGTTCTCTCCAGTAGCGCATACAAAAAAATTTCAAGGGGAGGGTTGGGGGGAGACGTATAATACGAGTCCCCCAACTCGTATTGTACGTCAAGACAACAACAATTGATTCTTCTGATTTTGTTAACAAAAAAGAGTAAAATTTAAATTGTTGAATTAATAATTAGCATTAATTAATGAAATAATTTGTAAATTACAAGAACAAAATGAAATTTTATATATATATATGTAATAAACGTGCCGTTGAAAGGTATACTTTATATGAGATTGGTGAGCAAAATTAATATTATCCAAGAGGCAGTCATGGGGTTGTTCAAATCTGTTTAATTCCACATCTTAAGCACATAAAATATTACAGGGACGACACAATACACTCACAAACAACACACTGCAGCCGGCTACATGTTGACACAAAATACAGAAGCGAAAAAAAGGGAACGGTCTCCAGGAGTCTCGGTATATATAGGCAGCTTAAATCACGTGATCTGTGTGGGTGGATGGATGTAGTTTAAAATCCTCTCGTTAGACGGCTGGTGGAGCTTATTACTAAAACGTTCGTCCTGAAGGGATGGACCAAAGGTAATTAAAAGTTATTAAGAATAATTAATGGGGATTATTACACACACACATATATATATATATATATAGATCAATCGAAAAAATCAAAGACTTCGGGGGAGTTCTGAAGTGTGCCGATGATAAATAATCAGTTTTAGAATTTCATAAAGCTTCATATGTTTTATTGACATCTAATTAATACTGCCATTTCAATTTTTCAAGGCAGCAATGGGATGAAAGTGTATATGTGTGATGGGTTCTATCGACGGAACTTTAATTATCCACTTGGGAAAACTATTCTTTAACTATGATTTTGGTTTAAAAACCGCTTAAGAGATGGCTTGATTTTGTGCAGATGTAAATGCTATTTAAACCCTAACATTAGGGTGTATGAGGCTAATCGTGAAAATCAGAGTAGTAGAAGAGAATTGTGACTAGAAAATCGTGGCGGTTTTGAAATTAATACTCATCTTAGCATCCACCGGAGCTGTAGAAGGAAATAGAAGTGGACTGGTACCAAGCTTGTGCGTTCGAAAAGGAGTTGTATAAGGAACTACGGTCAAAGAGAAGTCATTTTGAATAATTTCATAAGTTGGATTAAGAATTTAGATATAAGTTTGATTCCAAAGGTAAGGAATAGGTTGTAAATCGATCATAAAGGTATAAAATAAAAGTAACTATTTTTAAAATCATGTCTGCTTCTTCTCCGAAAGCTCTTACTCTGTAAGCTCCGAGTTGCGACATATGTATGATATAATAGAAAACGCACAAATTTTATTGAAACATTAAGTGTCACATCATTAAGAAAAAAATGCAATATATACACTAAGCTTTTAGATGGAAAAAAAATGATTTTATAAGCAATATAGAGAGTAGTAATACAGCTTAACTCAGAATAAGAACATTTAATAAAACGTAACTGTTTTTCTTTTTAGAAGCATTAATTTAGTTTATTTTCTCAAAATTCATTATTAGTTAGACTCAGTCGTAGAAAATTGAATGAATAGAAACTAAATTACTTAAGTTCAATGTTAACTCTAGTTAATGTTAATGATGGTTATATACATTAAATATATGATTTATTATTACGTTATTCATATAGATATATATATAGATCCCCATTGCACTAAGAGGGAAAAAGCGAATTTATTTTAAGCATTGAACCAGATTTTAACGGAATATGTATCATAAGCAAACATCTTAACATCAGTTAACATGTCTTCGATCTCAAAAATTGCTACAAATTTGCATCTAGTTTTCTGATATGAAGGCTAACTTAACTTTAACGTCAAAGAGCCTTTACCTAACTCTAAACATTCCCAGTTTGAAAAATGTGCCATATTTCATACAAATCGATGAATTGTGGCACGAACATCTTTTTATATGTATATTACATCAAGTATTTATAAACATTTCATTTACAAATTTTCTTTTTTACAAGTAAAGCTAAAAATGCATTTAGCATAACGGTATTTGAAAGGGAATATAAAGCCCACATTTCATACTCGAAAAAATTCAGAACCAAAGATAAATGAGTAAAACTTTAAAAGAGGAACATAT
The DNA here is from genome assembly GCA_019973975.1 of Trichonephila clavata. Classification (NCBI taxonomy): domain Eukaryota; kingdom Metazoa; phylum Arthropoda; class Arachnida; order Araneae; family Nephilidae; genus Trichonephila; species Trichonephila clavata. Next base: position 569 of record BMAO01018865.1, on the reverse strand, counting down.
ATAGCATACTTCAGACTCGAAAAAAAGTCACAATCAAACAGAAATTAATAATATAGTAAAACATGTTTATGCCTACAGGAAAGAGAACTCTGAATGCAATATTAATGTTGCATCATTTTTTTCTAGAAAAAGTTTCAATTTGAATCATATTTTTTAAATTTACAGGAAAACCGCCTTAGGCGGAACAATTTAAAGAGAGAAAATTTTATATTATTTTGTAGCTGATTAGATTTCCAAAACGAAACAACTGTTCGTCTAAAACAGTGCTTCTCTCGCCTTTTTATCGCTGCGGACCAGCCAATGTTTGATAATTCCACCACGGCTCACTGAGATGAGGTAGGTATTGATTGCTTATATTTTAGATTGTTTCGATTTAACTATTTTAATTTAATTGTATTTAAACATGCCTTCAAAAAAATACAGTTACAAAAAATGAATATAAAATGATTTAAGATTTTAACTTACTAGAGCACTACACACAATACACCACAATAAATAAAAATAGAGACAATTTAATGTTTCTTGGGTAACCCCACCCCGTATGATAGGATCCAATGGCGGCGTGGCAG
>BMAO01018864.1:0-10779 GCA_019973975.1 Trichonephila clavata | reverse complement strand
TTACTTAAAATATCTGGAATTTTGAATGATTATTAAATTGGACTTCCCATTAATCTCTCACTTTGAAGCTGTGCGCAAGGGGTATCAAAAATTCGAATGAATATGTCTGGAAGCAAGAAAACACATTATTAGTCACTTCATTCGCTTCCTTTCTGAAGCAAACAGACACTTTATATCTCCCCGGAGAGTATAATTACTAGGAGATAGAAGGGTAAAAAAAATACCATCTGTTGTAAAAATAACGCCTCTGATTGGATTAGGGAAGTCAGAAAGTGAAGATTGATGCTGCGAGGAAAGAAGACTCGGGGTTTCCCAAGAGTGTCGGTAGTGCCATCCGCAATATCGTTCACTTTTAAGAAGACTTAGAAATACAAAAACTATTAGAGACACAGCTAAAAAAAAGATTGTATTGGATTTAGATTCCTTACAAGGGTTTTCCTGCGATGAATCCAATTCCTCATGGACAAATATTCGCTGCCACAAAACTTAATGGGTTGCTTTATTCATATGAGAATTTCGAGTTCATAACGTTCAATCTTTCATTCGGAAAATACACAATTTTTTACTGTAAAAAAAATTCAAAAATAAAGACTTTCCGAATTTTATACGTAAAGTTAGTTTTTGCTCTGAGAGTAAATGTATGGATTAAGTTGGAAAAAAGATTACAAAGCATGCGAAAAAAGTCAGTCAGAAAAAAAGGAATGAATTGAAGAGTGGCTGTTTTATTAATGTTGAAGCAACACGAGAAATGTTGGCGGCGGGACCTCGTAATTTTGAGCCACGGTCAAGTGACAAGAACGACACCTGAACTAGCACCCTCTCTTTAACTTCCACACCCTCACTGATGGGAGGTCGTTCGAGCCTCAACAGATTTAACGTACATCTCCTACTAGGCGGTTCTTCAGCGGTACTAAGCTCGAATTCATGACATGCGGACACGAGTCCACTTGGCTACCGCAGCCTTTACTTTTGCTTGTAACTGAGTTAAAATTAGATGTTTAATTTATCTTTTCCGTATTTCATCTCCGATAACGTTATGCTAAATTTATTTTGAATGTATGTGTTGAAGAGTAAAATTGCTTATTTATGGAATGTTTTCAAATTTTTAAAATGCAGCTATGTGAAAAATGTTCGAATTTAAAAACGAGGGTTCTCATGAGGATAAAAACATTTTTGTGCGAGCGTTTTTAAAATGTGTTCCGACTTTAGTTTAAATTTTTTAAGTTCGGCAAAAGTCACGTGGCCGCGGTAGCCAAGTGGTCTAGGCATCGGATCATGGCTAGCGTGTCATGAGTTTGATCCCAGTACCACTAAAGACCCACCGTGTAGGGGAGCGATGCACGTTAAATCTGTCGAGAGCTCAAACCTCCTCCGTTGGTGTGGTGTGGTGTGGTAGTTAGGAGAGGGGGTTGCCAGCTCAGGTGTCGTCGCATCACTTGACCATGGTTCAAAATGACGCGGACCGTCGCCAAAAGCCTCGTGTTGCTAATCAGTGTGACGTTAATATTCACTCGGCAAAAGTCACACAAAGCATCTATCGTAGAGGAGATCCATTCTTTCATTAGTTCCTTTTTCTATTTCCCAAACCTCAGGGGACGAACTGATTTCAGGGCCCACGAGAGTGTAACAATTCAATTTCCCAGCATATTTTCCCCCGTTTTAAGAAATTGTACAACTCTTCACACTCTACATATGATTATTTTGAATGTGACAAATATATAGAACAAAATTTGTGTGTTTGCTGATGACAAGACGATAGAAGAGTGAAAACTTCTGATTAATTTTGGGCAAGAAAATCGAACTGTTCGGATGTACTACGTTTCCTTTCACGACATTTTCACATGAGGAAGTTAAGAAGTTCTCTTTTTGTGCCTATTCATCGGTGTGGATTTGTTTATTTAATCTATTTTCTGTAAAACGATTGAAAAGTCAGTTAGTCGAATTATTTAAAAATATTTATATGTAAATTATTTATGTGTAGATTATATTTATATTACATATACGATTATATTACGCGTACTTTCGCAACAATGCCAACGTTAAGATAACTCAACAAATTGGCAACCCTGATTTTAATGTGTCGTACGCGCTGAATTGGCAACCTGTACTTCCTTCATATAAAGTCGCCAACACACTGCGATAATAAGTAAGTACCGTTTATTTTACTTATATAACGCCAAATACTTATGCCCGAGAGCCGTTTACTTTTCTTAAAATTCTCTAAGTAAACAAAAGAAGATGGTTTCATCTTTTCACAATAATTCTTTTATTTTCTTGTATTTTCTTAGTCGTCATCACTAACATAAACCAAAATATTGCAACTTTCTCCCCGATTAGCTTAATTAAAATTTCGATTTTGATTCTTTTGGCACTGACTGATTGATTGAATATTAACGTCGCATTGTTTAGCAACACGAGGGCTTTTGACGACGAACCTCGTAATTTTGAACCATGGTCAAGTGACGAGGACACTGAGCTGGAACCCCCCCCCCTTCTAACTACAACACCACGATTCTTTTGGCACACTTTTGTGCTTAAATGCTCTTTCCACTGAAATCAAAAAGTAGATCCTCTTGTTTCGTTTCTTCTTATCTTCAATCTCTACATAAGAAAAATCTTTTTTTTTTACCATTATTTACAATTATTACAATTTTACTTGCGATCGTCTTTTCTCGTTCACTCGCTGGAGTTGAGTGGAAGTAGGCTGCGTGACAGCAATATTTAACTAATGAAAATAAAACTTCAGGGGGGGGGGAAGTGCTCGAAACTTTTATTGCCTAAAAAAACATGTGCCTAAAAGGTTTTCAATTTAAAACTAAGCGAGCGTCGCCGACACGAGCACAATTGCCAAATGGAGCCGAGCAAACCGATTGCGCGTAACGCAGTTGAGCATGACGCTTTATTTAGATTCACTCTTCAGCAAATTGAAGTTATGATTTCAAAAACAAATTTTAGAATAACTTAAGAAGACAGAGAAAGGAACAAGAGAAAGAGGGTGAATGTATGAGTCGTAGCACTCTAAAATAATGCGATGAATATTGCTGACGACCCTAGTAATTCTGTGAGCCTCGACAGAATAACTAGAATTACGACACCTGTGATGTCGTACCACTCTCCAAACTTCTTCACTACGCCACGGCAGATCAGTCCCTTTAAACGGCAGTCTTCAGCGGCACCAGAACGTAACGCACAACTTAACAAATAAACATAGCGAAGTCTCAAGACCAATGCAAATTGTTACCGCGGTCGCATGATTATTTTGAAGAATTGTAACACGTTTGATTTTTATTTTTCATTTTTCTGTACTATCTCCAATTCTGGAATTTAATAAACACTGTTTGTAAATACAACTCGTTAAAATACCACAATTATTTTTTCCAATTTGTCAGGCACCAAAGAAGTTCTTGGCTACATGAAAAAGACGTTAGAGTATACAAAATCGCATTATTAAGAATGCACTCATATGTATTTTTTCATAAACCTATGAATATTAATTTAGTTCATTTTAGTACCACGAACAAAGATTTTACAATTGATTACGCTCACATCAAAACAAGTATTTTTACTTTCAATTTGTTTTGTTTTGTTTTGATCCAAAAATAGCTCCGCAGGATTTCTCTACTTGCATAAACGAAATGAAAAAAAAATATTACCTCTCATCTCACATAAAATTAGAGTCGTTAAACCTTAAAGTTAATAGAGTGATGCTTTAGCTCCCATGAATGAAAAAAAAGTGGGTTAATAGTGCAAAAAATGATAAGAAAAAAAAACCAAGGGCAGGAATGCATCTCATAAAAATATGCCATTTCATGAAATGGAATTCCACTCGAATAGCAGAGGAGGGAAGTTATGTTTCTAGAAATGGAAAATTGTTTTATAGCTCCTGAAGTAAACAAGGAACGTGAAATGACGAAATTTATACTTTCTAATTTCATCATTTTTAACGCAAGAACATATCTTTTTGCGGAGATCAACCCGATAAAATGTCTAACCGTAAGTTGCAATGATTTTTAACTGATGTGTCATGGTCGGAAAGCGAGGGAAAGACAGTGGCGTAGCTAATTCTGAGTGGGTCATGTATCAAATTCCTTGGGCCTTTTTTGAGATCCCCTTAATATTTTAGGATTGATTTGCTTTTACATGTTTGAGCCCCTTTATCATAGAGATACGGCTCATTCGGCGGTCACTATGCCCCTAAGGAGGGGTCATAAATATGCTAAGAAAATAAAAAAAAGATCATGAATAAAATTATTTCCGAAACAAATTAACAACTATATCCTTGTAATAAATACATTTTAGATGATTTTGAAACTAACACAAGTTGCACGATTCAGCAATAAAGGTAAATAAAAATATGATAATAACTAGTATAGTACAGGTAATATAGCCTGCTGGCCAAAATACTACATCAGGAGGAAAGGAATCCAAACGGTGTAAAATTTTAACCACGAGTATATACCACGATAGTATTTACAATGATTAGCATTTCATCGCAGAAGCAAATAATAGGTGCCTGTAGCGCAATCAACACACATTTTGTAATAATAGAACAAAATGTCGTTATATGAAATAATGGAATTACTTTTCCAAGCGATTGTTTTGCCGTGAACAACAGTATGCATTGAATGGAATACAAGCATCATTCGAGCACGTTTCAGAGTTAGACCGAGAGCATATTGTTCCTTACACTGAATGCGTATTAACTTTCGAGAAACAGATGAAAGTATCGGATTAACCATGTAACAGTGATGTGCATCCGATGGGCACAGGAGGTACCAAATGCACCACCTTCGTTTACCGCTACACATGATGCAGAGATGGATCGTACTGCCATATCAGAAACTATGTGACAACAAATACGATCTATTGCCCAATAATCGGTGAACATACGTTCCGTTCGTCATCTTTCGCAGAATGCCGCATTGCGCCACTGCTACGATTACCTGTCTCAAACCATAAAGACAGCATCACAATAGTTGGATTAGTTTGAAGGTAACGTTGGAGAGAGTGTCACAAGAGTCAAAGGTTGCAGGTGTAGTTTGGGACACCGAAGAAACAAGACATTGTTATAAAAATAATTACTTTTATTTCAGATTAATCCATTTATGATCAATTAAATATTCTAAGCCGTAGGAGCAATCTAAATTAATTTCATATAGTATCAATTAAACACTTATCTTTCGATCCGATGGTAGAGCACTTGTCGGATCTCTCCTTGGTTGTGCTACAGCCCGCTTCAAAACTTCTTCCTTCCACGTTTCCGAAAGGCAACTCTTTCAACTCACTTGAATGACAGCGCAAGAACTAACGACAAACTCTAACACACCCACTGTGGGAGCTTAAATGGCCCTCAAATTAGCATAAAGCCAAACGTTCTCTAGGGAAGGGCTTTTAAACTTAAACCGCAGTTAAAGACTAATTTCACAAAGAGGATCATTAGAAGGACTGTGGACAGAGGTTTCCAGGAGGTTGCTTAACTGTTGCTGTATGCATCACCATACTAGTACAGCAATCTGTACTGTGTTTGGGGAATTCCACTCTCGCAAACCCTCCGAATGGACACCACCAGTGCAATGACCATCCAGCACAATTTTGGAATGTATTATTTTACTTTACTTTTTAGCTTGCCTAGTCACATTCGAACACAAGACAACGTAGTACGACAACATGTAGCCCACACCGTTCAAGATTCCTATTGATTCCAACAAAATACATAGTTTTCATGATCTGTTTCTTCTCTCAACCACTTGATCACGTCTGGTCAATAACTGTAGAACGATAGGCCCGGCATATATAAACAGCTGCTACACTAGATCAACTTTAACAATGTGTGAAGGCAGAATGGTCTGTCATACCCCAAGAAGCCATCCAAAGCCCCTTTTATTCAATGCTAAAATGTGCTTGTTACACAGGTGGTCATTGTCAGCCATGGTGGCAACACTCAATAATGATTTCATCACCTTCCATACCTTGTACTAAACTGAATTTTTAATCATTTCACCTTTATACTGAGCGTAGTGTCTAAAAAACTTGGCTTTGCTATTTTGTGCCTTTGGTTCTTCCTTCTGTTGTATTTTGCAGGGCTCTAACAGAGTATATAGCACTATTATTATTCTAATTAAACACTTTTAGTTACCATGCGAGTGATCAATGTAGAAGTTTCAAATGGAAACCACCTTACATTGACAGGGAAGTTAAGCGAGAGAAGCCAGTTCGAGTACCAACCTTGTCATTCTATCATCATGACATGAAATTGCGAGATTATACCCCCAGAGGCTATCATTTTCAAAGGTACTTCGAGTGCGTAGTTAAAAAGTCATTCAATAAATGTTGAAGAATGTTACATACATAATGAGAGCCATCATAGCTGAAAAGTATCACAGAAGTTTGACTACAAGTTCAAGTGGGACCATGAGGAGAAATCCAAAAAAGTTGAAGCCCCTCAGATGGTATAATGGTCTGAGTAAAAAAAAGGGAAATAAGGAATTTTTCTGAACAGATTTTGAAGGATTGAAATGAATCAGATATGTCTTCATTCGTCCCCAAGCTAAAATCAACATTTAAAAATGTTATCTGAAAAGCATATATAGGGCTTTTACCTCATTAACATTAGCTGAATGGGAAGAAAAATAGTCCCAAAAAGATTTTATCACAAAATTGATTTGACATGCTCTGAAAAGGAAGTACTATTCAAATTTCATCTTAAGAATTATATCAGTCATATATAATAGAATGGAAATCTTTTTTTAAAAAATAATATTCGAGAGCATAACAATTTTTCTTGCATGACCACAATAGCCATAAGAATCCCCGCTATTTTTCGTGAAATTTTCTCAATTCAAAGTTCAGATTAAATGAAAGGGTGAGTCATTGTAAGGGCATGCTTCACGAACAGTAATAAAAATTCAATTTTTTAGGCTCGTCAAGGAAGAAGGAAGATAACAGAGCGATTTCCGTTCATTGAAACAATCGGATGCTCAACAATGAGCCGAATATTTCATCTCCCCAACCTTAAAATAATAAACAATGAGGGTATATCGTTCCAGGAATAACTTTAAGAAAGAAAAAGGCGAATCATGAAGAGAAAATGGCTCACTTAGATTAAGAGCCAATGAAACGGAAAACACTTCATGCCTGAATGAACCGAAGTAAAAGAAAAGTCTGGAACACATACACAATTAACGATACTCGCCCATGAGCCGTCTGATAAAAAAAAAACACTCTGAAGTGTTAATGCATGTAAAACGCATTCTTTCACACGCAGAGGTATTGTTGAAAGTGCTTAATGTATTACTTAACTCCATTGTTCTCTTCATCGATTAAATTTAAAGTCAGCATTATAAATTGCATGGGTTCCCATCTTTTGATTTTGTGAAAGTACGAGTTGTGATGAAAAATTTCAATCCTTTATTCCCTCACTCCGCACAAACAAATGAATGAATTTCGTTTTCTAGACTGGAGACGTCGTAGAACAGGGTGGGCATTATGTCGATAGCGATCGACCGGTGGACCCCCAAGACATTTTGGGATGACCGCCTAAAATTTTACCAGTTCATAATTATACTAAAAATTCAAGATTGGCTGACAGTACGCAGACTAAGCCTTTTACTGGACACTAGCTACGAAAACTAACTTTAGATAAAAATATTTATTTCTTTAGAGTAATAAATGTATCACTTGGTATAATTATATTTGGGGCTATGTTATTAAGTTTGTATCGCGTTTGCTTCAAACGCGGTTTTAAAACTGTTGTTTTTTGTTTTAGTTCTGTAGGTAAGTGCATATTCCGTACTTATTACTAAGTTTAATAATAACCTCTTTTCCTTACCTCATCACACATACGACATTGGGCAGTAGTTACACAAGAATTTTTAAAAGGAAGGGGTCGAGGGTTGAAGGTCTACCATTCTCGTATCATACCCCAATAAGCAGCCAACATATTTTTTGATTGTCGGAACAAAAAACAGTAAAAAATAAATTACTGAATAAATAATTAACATTAATAAATAAAAAAATTAGTAATATCAAATACTAATTACATTTTATGTACTATATTCATGGGACTATAATGAATCGGAAGAAAAATGAAGGTTATGAGATGGAGGGTCCGGACCCGTGTCCCCTCCCCACCTTTGTGTGCGCCATTGACGCTATTGACACTGGGTGGACCGCAACTCCTTGAAAATATCAGAAGTAGCTCGCACCCTGGAAAAGTCTGCCCACCCCTGTCGTAGAGGGTAACTTTTAGATCACTTAGCACAGTCGGATCCAAATCCCTTTTATATTTTAGATGGCTGTGATGAGTTTTACATTTTACTCCCAATGTTAATTTAAAATCAATTTTTAATAAAATCGTAACTTTTAAACAAAAAAGAGCTTGATTTAAAAATTAATAAGAATTTAGTTTTAGAAATTTTAAAACAAAGGAAAATATTAAATAAATTTATCAAGAACACTGGCAAGGCAAGTCAATCCGAAAGCTACAAAATAATAAAAACAAGTAAATAATTATAAGTAAATAAATCAGAAAATTGATAAATGTTAGTTTCAGATAACATACTTGAAGAACATTAAAATAAATATTAAAGAAAGAGGGACCGAGAAGCGAGCCCTGGGTCCTAGATTTCAAAGTGTGTTACAGAGAGATTTCTATCTGTGAGATTAATGTGTTGAGTATTATTAATAAGGGTAAGGTGTTGCATTGGATGGGTTTGAACATGCGATACGTGGGACCCTACTCAAATGCTTTTAGAATGTTAAAGAAGACTGCACCAGAGAATTTAGTTTCTCCTCCATTTCTAATATATTCACCAACGCTTAGGAGATATGATGGGAAGAGGAGTAGCCAGGAGCCACTTCTTGAAACTGAAAACAGAAGATAAAAAGCCCCTACATCCTTAAGAAATACTTGACTAAATGGATGAATATCAAAACTTTTACCCAGAAGTATCACTTTAAACAAAGCCCAAACAAGTCTTAATGGCAATAGCTGATATGTCTACACAATGATACATTTTCGAAGCATCAAGAAAGAGGCGTAAGATTTGGGGAATATTAGTGAAGGCCAAAACCAAAGTAGGACTATTAGGAATTTTATTTATTACATCCAATTGCTTTTGCATTTATATTGTGACGTTTTCGCATCACACAACTGAAAAATCGGCTTCTTTTTGTGAATAGAATAACAGCGTTCCTATGCACACTTGCATCCCTAAATATTAAGGGGTAATGTCATCTGACATCGTCCACAATCTATGACCGTGAGAAAAACCTCACTTCACCCGTAAGCTGGAGTGCAATTCGAGGATAAAAGGACGACCGCCCCACCCCGGACAGTGGAGAAGGGATTCCGTTGAAAACACCGCAGAGAACGGTTGTGTTGCCTCCTCCCTCACAAATAAGATATTTTGAATAACTTGAATGAAAATGTATATACTGTAATTAATAGCTGTGATGTAAATAAACCAAGTATTTAATTTCCTAACTCCGCTACCAATAACTTTCTGAAACGTCGCAATATATTCCTTGGTTTGCCATCTGACTGCTGCCTTTTTTACGGCATCCCAAGCAAAAAGGCGCACTAAATGGCTTATTCCTTAAAAGCAGACAAGGGATAGGCCGCCCTGTTGTCCATTACAAAGGTCCATTTATTGAAAAGCGTCGACTAGAGGTCGCTGCTGTGTAACGCGAAACTTTTGTTTTGATGTTTGTAAGAGCTCAGTGGCAGGTGAGCTACCATTTTGTACAGTTGCAAGATGTAAAAGAAGGGTCGGTTGCCCTAATAATACAACCTAAGTTTTAATCATATATGTTTTTTCGAGTTTCTTAAGGTTCGGGTCGTCCCGTAATAAAAGTTTTCTAAAAGACAAAAAAAAGCTCCTTTTATTTGAATTGATGATTCCCCAGAAGTTACACCATTTATTTGTTATAACACGTGGTCCAGCTACGCATGTGTCTGTAAATGATGGTTCGCCATGTGATGAGAAAATTGAGGAATTGAATATAATGCGACAGAGTGGCATACCGATTTATGACCCATCCGAATGACTTTCGACATGTAGCACCAAATAGGGCGTGTTAACAATTTACGAAAATATGACGAGTAGCATGAGATTTTAAGAAAATAAATTGTTGCTTTATTAGATTGCTTCATTTAAATTTATATACAAGTTTATTCACACTTGAGGTACTTGAATTCTACAGAATATGTTGTTGGTGAAGGAGCAGGCAACCCAACGTCCCTTTTTCGAATGTTTCAAACGGACTTCCTCTCAACTCTCTTGGAAAGGGCGGCACCTTCTCACACCTCGAATTTTCCTCGTGATATCGGTTCAAAGGTGGGAATCCAGCTGTTGGTTTTTCTCCGCCATCGGTTGTCGGCATGATGTCACATGAAGGATACCGCAGAGTTTTAGGACTGCACGAAAGGATATGAACGGCGTTGTGCTGTTTTCATTGAAAGCCGATCTTGCAGCAGTGAGGTGGGAAAACGTTACAGCAAAGGCGAGACTGAACCCTGTCCTGAAAGAAACAATGGTGTTTAGAAGTGTCCGAGGTCAACGTGACCTTTTCTTTCCAATCAGGAATGGAAGAGATTTAAGGAGAGTGAAACAGTCCCACTCGGAAGTTTAAAAAGACAGAGGGAAGTGACATGAAGAGATTGATTACATTATATCTTTTTCTTAGAGAAAAGAAAACAATTTTGGAGCACTGATGACGTTAACGTTACCAGATTTGGCGGGAAACGCCAACCCATCGACAAGACAACAAAGTACACAC
>BMAO01018863.1:0-85573 GCA_019973975.1 Trichonephila clavata | reverse complement strand
AAAAATTTGTTAGGAGGATTTATTTTGGAAACAGTATTTCTTTAATGTCAGATGGTCACATGCATGTGAGGCAATTTGTCACCTAATATAACCAAACAAATTTATATAAGATCAAACATAGCTATCATAAAAAAGTGCAGTAATATAGTAACATATATTTTTTTCAGAAATTTTTTTCTCCTTTATTACATTTTGTTTATTAATTTTAAAATTCTTCAATTGCTGTAAACTTTGACGAGTATGGTATCAACTGAATATGGAAATTAATGGGCATTCTAATTGAATTCTTAAGAATACATATTATTTAGTTATAAAAGGGTATTTTGAATTGTAAGCAAGTAAGGTTACTACATTTTAAAACCAGATACCTTATTCTTTAAGCAAAATATACAAAATAAATAACTTTTTCATGTAATGCTACACAAATCACTTAGAGTAGTGCTTCTCAGACTTTCCACATTTGCGACCCAATATTCAATCATAATTTTCATCATGCTTACCTCCCTCTGCACAATAACAATGTATCGAATTCAATAATACTATACTTTGACGCTAAAGCTATAATACACCTTTAACTTCTTAAATGCCACCGGCGTATGTAAACGTCTCACTCAGCCAATGTGTTAATTGCCCCGGACGCATATATACGTCTTTCTGAAGTACGATTTTTTCTCTGCACTGGTAAGACCTTGGCAGTGTTTGTGAAGGATTTACTAATTTCATAGGATTTGCTCATTTTATTTCTTTTCTTCCACCCCATACATCACATACGCATACCTACATGGAAAACGGTGGTATTGGGGAGCGAATCATGTACCTTTTAATCGGCAGTTAAGGGATTAATTATATACCATTCAAATTATCAGATAAGTGTTAATTTTTGTATATAATTTTATATACGACAAGCCCCATGGGGACAATGGTAATTATTAAACTTGTTCTTAACTTAATTTGCTAAATTAATTATCAAATACATTGTGCAGTGCTGATGCATTTATAAGTGTATTATATCAGTTTAAATGTGTACTTATTTCTTACTATGTCAGAATGTATTTTGTTTGCTTACTTTAAATAAATTAATAATTTTTTGAAACAATTTTTTTGTTTTCAACTTTTTAATATGCTTGCTCTTTCACGTAGAGTTATGTCCCCCTTTAGGGGGCGCGTCCCACAGTTTGAGAAACTCTGACTTAACAGAATGTTGATAAATTAAGAGATCTCAGGTTTTCCTGACCCCTGGGAAAAGATAAGTACTATTATGTAATATAAGATGTTTTAAGGTATTCATTTAAATCAGAGGTTCCCAAACTTTTTTGTCTCATCGACCCCTTGCCATGTTTTTCGGTTTTGCGTAGACCACCTACTTATCTAATAAAGAATTTTTGCAAATTTATCAACTTAAATGTCTTTTTGACAGCTGGTATAGAGCTATACTTACTTCAAAATATTTATCTAACTGTAGTGAAGTATAGTGTTTAAAACCTAAGACACATCTTAATTAAATTAAAATTTAATTAGTTACTTAAAATAACTTACATAAAGTAACTGAGCAACGAACAAATGCTTTTAATGGGAGAGATGAATCTGGAGCTTCCTCCATTCTGGTGTTCTAAAATTGCTGATATTCGTTTCTAAATTTTACTTAAAGATCTTCTTAGTGCCTGTTTCGATCAGTTCCTCTTGTAATATGTTGTTTGTTTTTCTTTCAATGTGGCCTTATTAATTGACTACTGTAGTTTTACCATAAATATATATATATAGTCAAAACATTCTCAAACCTCGTTTCAAAATCTGGATAAAGGGCATTTAAATGGTGAACGTAGGTTAAAACGTCCTTTTCCTGGCAGATTGTGTATGACAAATTGAGAAACTAGGAAAAAATTCGGGACGTCCAATATTATGCCCCTTGGCTTAATTATGGTAAGAAACGCTGAAATGACGCTTGTAACTGCAAATTGACTTCATTCAATTTAGTAAATAAATCTGTTAAACAGGTAAATCTGGTTTCCACTTGATTAAATTTTCTTTTGAAATTAAAGTCATGATCTGGTTTAATGATCTATTGTAGATCCCCATTTACAACTCATGGACCCCAAAATTATTTCTTCGCTGACGTGGACCCCCTGCATGCTGTCATAGACCTCTAGGGGTCTATATAGACCACATTGGTAATCACTGATTTAAATGAATTTCGAATCACTCATTTTAAATGGAAAAAAATATCGTTTGTATAATTTATGACATTATTAATTTTTTTGAATCTTTTAATAAAGAAAACATGTCTATATACCAAAAAATGTAAAAATCCTTTCTAAAATATATGCGTTTTTTCCTTTTAAATTTAATTTGAAATTTCCCTAAACTCTTACAAATAATTTCATTGCCATATTTTTAATTGTTTTTGTATATTAACTTAATATCATGATTGTATTTGCATGTAGAAACTGTAACCACTTAACAAATTATTGTAAAAGTTGACATCCTACCATCTAGTTTCATAACGTCAATGACCTCAGCCCCAGACAATTCCTTCTGAACGCTTCAAGTCTCAATACAAATGGTAAAAATGCCGTTGTTTTTCATATTAAGTAAATATGAAACAACTTTGGCATTGGACCAAATATTTCTGCTTTGGTTACAAATGAGATATGAACCGTCAAGTCGAATATTTTTTCACGGCTGCGATTACTAATAGTAAAAACGTCGTAAATTTGTCAATGTATCAAGAACATGTTATTTCGACCATCGTTGAAGTTAAACAATTCTTTTCTCATTGCTAAGCAGGACATATTTTAAATTTTTATGGGATTTGTATTCAAAAGTAACTATTCTTTTATTTAAATTATCCAGCCTATATACTAATTATAAAATATTTTTCATTTGTAAAAAATGTAGTATATTAACGAGTATTTGCCGTTTATGTTTTAAGTTCCTGTTTTGTTTATTAAAAATATGTCTCATGTTATTTCATGCAGATCAATCTGAATAACAGGAAAATATATATCACATTAGATAGAGATATAAGTATCCTTTCCTTTGAAAATACTTTAGTTTCAAGAATGAGAGTAATATGATATTTTAAATAAATTGTATCAAATATATGAGTGAAATTATTTGAATATTCAAGATTGTTTTCTTGAAAAATGCTTTTTGTATCTCAAAAGGCCATTGGGTACCGCTGTCACAGCGAACGACTTCTATTTAGAAGAAAGCTTGTGGCAACAGTCAGAATGTATTGTTTAAGTCAGAATGTAAATATAAAATTGTGAAATGTTCTTTGAATTACCTTCTATGTGAAATATTTCTTCCTTGTGATATATTTTTGTTCTATGAAATATACCTTCAACGATAAAAAATTGCAGTTGATTCATCATTACGTCCGTTTTCTTGAATTAAACTGAAGGTCTAAAGCGAAGCTTTTAGGCTTAATATGTTTCTATTCAGTCCGATATTTTATCGTTTGTATTTTATCTATATTCTTAAGCATTATAAAAGCTTACAATACTTAAGAATATAAGTATCCCGAAACACTATTTAAAAATGAAAATATCGTATTATTCATACCATTATTTGGCTTTTCTAGTGTGAAGAGAATGTTAATGTTATTCATTTCTCTTTAATTAACAGATTTCATATCCTATCTCCAACAATGCAATGGTTCGAATAAAAGTTTCACTTTTCACGTTAATATGAATATAAGTACTTACAAATCGTTTCTTTAGGGTACAATTTATATATAGTTATAACATCAAGGGGGTTAAAATTAATATTGAAATATTCTCTTTTGAATTTGAAAAAAAAAATATAAAAACGAACTGAAAAATTAGAGTACAAATTCCCTCTGACAACTGAATTTAAAAAAACCGATGGTCTTGGAATAAAATGGAAACGTATTGAATTAGATTTGTTAATTTTCTACTTCCAAGCGATGTTTATTGATTTCGGTGAAAATGTTTTACTTAACAACTTGTTGTAAACTTTGGCAGCCTGCCATATCATTTGAGAGCGTCAGTGACCTTATCCCCCGACAACACACAACTTAATCTTAACGCTTCAAGTTTCAGTATAATGGAAGAAATTCCGACGCTTCTGATTGTATTTAAACATGATACAAGTTTGGCACTGAACCAAAGTTTTCTGCCTTTGATTATGAATGAAACATGAACTGTCAAGTCGGACGTTTTTTTCGTATATAACAACGATTTAACTAGTAGATGAGAGTATAACTCAGAAAATTTACACAATGTTTCTAGTGCATGCTTTGTCAAACATCTTTGAACTTTAGCCATTTTTTTATCAACCGCATTTCAGTTCAAAGTATATTTATGGCTTTGAATATGACTTCAGACAGTTGAAATATTTTGTAGAATTTTCGAATAATTTTTTGGCAAGGAGTATTAAAATATTTGTAGCTAAGTCTCGTGTAGAAAGGAGTCGGAAACCGTGGTATGCATGCCATATTTGAATTGCAACTCTAGTGGTGCTTAATCAGTTAGACTGTTTGAAGGAATACTTACATTTTTTAATCTGCTTCTTTGTAATTAAAAAAAATATTTGTATAAGATTCAGAATATCATTTATTTATCAAATGCCTGGCCATTGACCATAAGGTCATTAGGCAACGGACTTACCAATATTTCTTTACAATACACTCCAAAGTTTTAAGAGCAGAGCACACGTCAAGATGAGCGTCCATGACTCGTCCAGAAGCACACAAAACACAAAAAGGGGAGTCAGTCAGGTTAAAAAGAAACAAATGAGCACAAAGGCAGTCATGACCAGTCAACAATCTAAACTCAGCCACAGCAGCAGCACGAGGAGAGTCCGAGACACAGTTAGGTTTTAATAGCACCCACCATGATTTATTTTTGGCAGCACTGGCGGCAGCATCTCGAAAGCATTTTTATTAAATCCTTTCAATTTCAAGTTTTGCAGATTGAAGAGACAGGTCTCTAGTAGATCTTCGTAGAGTATTCGTGTCTCTTTTTGATAAAAGTCCTCCATTTCATTTCCCCAATGGCCACTATGGGAAGGCACCCACTGGAGTGAGTGAGTGGATATTAACGTCGCACTGTTCAGCTACACGAGGGCTTTTGGCGACGGACTTCGTAATTCTGAGCCATGTCAGGTGACTAGGACGACACCTGAGGTGGCACCCCCTCCTATTTACCACACCACACCAACGGGTGCATCCACGGGAAGAAAACCTTTGTCGGAATTCTGCTCAGCAGCTCTGCAACTCTGGACTCGTAAACTTTGTTCAATTTGAAGATTTTGACTTTTTATGAAAGCATAGTTATACTTTATGTAGCAAATTTTAATATTAATATAAATACTTTTAAATGATATACATAATTTTTTAATTCCAATAAAGCTCTAAATCTGTATTCTTTACCTCTATGCCTTAACTCTGCATACATTACATTGTCATGGGAACAACATCTATAGAACTATATTTCCTATAGTACGGCACCCTGAATCATACCGTAGATTGATTACGCAAACCTCATCTAAAGGGTTGCCGATCTCACGTGTTGATCAATGAAATTTTAGAAATTTTTCTATGCGCAGATAGTTTTCTTTTCCCGAAAAATGTGCTCAGATTATTTTTTGGAGAAAAAAATTTGCAAATACATTGTCTGAAGATGACAAAGTATTTGAGGAACAGAATATATATCTATGGAATTAGTATCTATAAAAATTGAAGATGCAAAAAAAAAGGCTCTGAGAGTTTTTTCAAATGACCCCTAATTACTCTAATTTACACCAATTTTACCCATTTAAATCATTTAATACATATCAATATCATATGCATATAGCAACTTCTGAAACGAAAAGTGATAATTTGGATAAAATGTAAACCCAAAATTTGTTGCAATTCCATTAAACTTTTTCGAAAAAAGTAATGCACAGTGTAATATTTAATGCTTAAACAATTATTTTTAAAACTCAAATGGAAAAGAAATTTTCCTGAATCATCAGAAGGATTTAATTGAAATGACGAAGAATAACTTGTTCAAATGCAAGTGAATAGATATAAGGAAATGTTACAAATGTTAATCATATTATAATGAAAATTTAAAGCCTACATTTATTAACATAATACTATCTGTATTATATTAAGTTACTTTTATAGTTTAAGAGCAATATTCATTGCAAAGGTAATTATAAAAATAAGCCATAACAATTCTAAAACGCTTATTTCATTAAATCATTTATTATTATCATTAATTTTTTTATGTTTATAACAGAAACGCCCCTACTCAAAATATGAAATGTAATTTTTCCGATTTGTTCTACTATCCATTCGTAATAATGATAATAATAATATGATATTAAATGAATAAAGGAGCCATTTTCCCATCTCGATTTTTCCTCTACATGAGAAAAGCTCCAACCCCCGGAGGCTTGAAGACAAATGACTTGATAATGGAAAGCTAGAAGCCGAAACATATTTTCCCACCTATTATTCTACTCGCCCCCCTCTTCCACTAAGGGTTAGGCAGTATGATAGTCAAACTGTTAGAACCTTTCGCCATGCAGATTGGATCTTTTTTTCTTGAAATTAATGGTATATCGTTCAGAGAGACATTCAACACTATGGGAATGGACAGTTGCGTTTTATGGAGATATTGTTGGATCACTGTTGTTGATGTTTTAAGGAAAAAAAGTCGTTAGTTTGATGCAGGAAATAACCTGAGTTTTAAATGAAGTCGTTTGTTTTCTTTAAAAATGAGCTTCTTTTGAGGGTTCTGTCGGAGTTATCACTGAATTTTTTAAAAGAGCTTCATAGGTTTCTCAATTTTTCTTTCGTGAAATTGAATGTAGAACCCATTGCTTTAATAAACAAGAATTTTGTGTGGAATTTTTGTATTTGTAGAATAAAGTAAGTTTGTTTAATGAGAAAACAACGGTATAAATTGTGTTTAACATAAGTATCTGGTTATGAAAGGTATTTTAATTTTTTATGTGTCTTAAGGTATCTTTACACCTTCAAAATGTCATTTTCGTCAAAATTTTCGATTTTTGAATTTCGATGTTATTTTAAAATGTGACCTTTTTCCTTTAAAATGTAGTTGAAATTTTGTCTCTTATTTAGAATTTAAGTTAGAGGGATTTGAATTTTACTCTATAGCTACTTTTTGAAACCGGAAGTACAAGTCTGCATCCGAAGTTGGAAACAATGTTTGTTTACATTTTTATTTTTCAAAATATCCTTTAAATGTGCAATAATAGGAAATTTATACACTTTAAATATGAATTTGGGTTTTCGGAATTTTTGAAAACATATTTGGCAACAGGTTTTTACTTATGTTTTTATCTTGAATCTGCCAGGAAATGAGAGTGTGTTATTATTTGTTTGCGTTTTTTCGAGACTGCGTAGCTGTTTATAAATTCATGTTTAATCCTTTTTTATTGTCGAATGCTTTCATTTTCTTCATTTAAAATGAGTAATGCTAAGCGTAAAATTGGTGCAAAGAGGAAACGTCAATTTCTTGGTAATGGATCAACCAATAAGCATTAAAAAATAGCATCTCAACATCTATCAACGCCAGTGCTTCGAAAGGTTATAATAACTGCAGTCTTTAATGAAGAAATGGCAGAGTATGAAAGAAAACCACTTACTGCTAATATAAAAATAAATGTAGAAGTCCTTTTCAATTTTTGTTTTTACAATTTTTTTTTATCTAAGATGTTTCCAAGAAGGTTTACTGCTTTCTGAAGATTTCAGATATGAATTTTGCTCAAATTTTGCAAAAAAGGATGTAAATATATTCTGACTTTTACTCAGGGTTTTCTAATTCTAAGAAAACGTTTAACAGTCCTGAAGTAAATGAAAGATTTGTTTATGGTATGCGACAAATTGGGAAAAGTTTTTCTGCTGGGTTTAAGTTATGTGCTACGTTAAATTTGCTCAGGCTCAATAAAATTGGATATACTAATCATGAAAATAAACTCATGTTTGTGATTTCAGAAGTTAGTGATCTATGCAACGAGCAGCTTTTCTAAACTGTTGCTGCTACATTCTTCAAAAAAATAAAATAGTTGAATGTGTCTATGTGGCAGCGTAGAGGTTATACTGCTATTAATGGTTGTGTCACAGCTTTAGCAGTTGGCACTGGTAAAGTAGTGGGCATTGAAACAATGTCGGCAGATTGTCCCACCTGCATAAAGATTTCTAAAATGCCTGAAAGCATTGAATCTGAAACTTCTGCAACAAATAAGATGTGTCATAGCAATTTTCAAGGCTTGGCGTTAAAAATGGAAGCTTTTGTTGCTAATAGAATCTTCCAACTTTCTATTGTGAAACGAGGCCATGAATATGCACACTATTATGGTGACGGGGATTCTAAAGGCTTTATCGGTGTCAAAAATACTTTGGGAAAAGATAGCGTGACAAAATATGAATACATTGATCATGTTCAAAAAAGAGTAGGTGCCAGATTTCGCAAACTAAAATCTAAAAATAAAAATCTGTCCGGTAAAGTCAAACTTGCCGACTCTTTTATTGACCGATTGCGAAACTATTATGAGATTGATGTTCATAGCAATGTTGAAAACCTATTCAGTTTTTAACAAAATGTTATTGTGGACCTGTTTCATTGCTCATCGAGTGTCGAAAAACTCATGCATGGATAGTATCCTATCGGAAAAGATAGTTGGTGCTACTACCAGCGAGCACTGTCATGTGGCAAAAAGACAAAATAAAACTATAAAGGTTTATCAAAGGAAGAATTAAACATGATTAAGCCTACATATTAAAAACTATGTACCAAAGAATTGCTTACTAAATGTTTGCATGGCAAAACACAAAATCTAAATGAGTGTTTTATAGGACATTATATGGTAAAGAGCACCGAAAGAAGTTTTTGTGTGCCTCAAAACTTTAAAATCTGGTGCATTGGATGCTGTCATAAAATTTAATGATGGATACAAGGGTTGTGTTGATATTTAAAAAAGACTTAATATAACTCCTGGGTATTTAATTTAAAATCACACAAAGACCTTGACTTTAATAGAATTAACGATGCAGAACGACATTCAACACCAAATGTAATGCAGCACAGAAACATTTTAAGAACTACTAGGGAAAAAAATCAAATTTTTAGAGAGTAAAGAGGGTATTATTTATAAATCAGGGGCATTTTAAATATACCTAATAGTATTTAATATTAAAAAGTGCAGTTGAATGTTTATTTATGATTTATCTCAAAATGAATTTTTTTAACGTATTGGTATCAACGTAAATATCAGAAAAAGTTGTGAACCAAATTAGTTTAAATTTTATAAGTACCTTTATTATAGGATTAAAAGAACCCCTGCGACTTTGATGATTATAAGGTTGAAATAATTTTGGTAACTAAGGTATATATCATGTACTGTAATAATTTTTGACGATTTTTAAATGTTTTTTTACTCGAACCTTGATAAAAATTGTAATAATTTGATCATAATCAAGAAAATAATACAATCCCTAAAAAATGTTATGATAATCAACATCAAATTTACAGAAAAGTGATAGTTTTTATTTACCTTTGAGTTATCAGTGTTATTCTAATAATCAATTTATCCTATTTTCACTATGTTCTTCTCCCTAAAACTTTTTTTTGTACTACAAGTAAAATGTTAAATATATTTTTCATAATTTTAAGTTATAGTTCATCAGTAAAAATATTTTAATAGCAAATATTAAAGTTTTTCAAAAATATTTCTTCGAAGGTGTACAGTTACCTAAAACCTGATATCTTTAGTAGTAAAAAAATAGTATATGAAAATGAAACTAAGCAGATATTAAATCTAAAAAAAATGTCTAGAATTTTAGTAAAGCTTCAAATTTGAAATTTATCATTTTTTAAAGAATATTTTATCGTAAAGAAGTCTCTTTAAATTAAAGTTATTATGTAATACTCCTTTTTTGTTAGCTTTTAGTGCATTTCTTTTCAATGATATGCAGCTGAAATGCCTTTTTATTTTAATCAGATTTCTCACAGTAATATTAAGTTAGTGTTTACTATTCTTGAATAATAGCACACCTTCTGATTTATTACAAATCTAGATTAAACATTAAAGAACATTTTCTTTCTCTATACGTTTATTTTCCATATAAAATCTATTTATTCGTAATTAATATCTATCAGTAAAAACCATTCTTCAGCCATTTTTAACTATCAGTTCTATGTATTTAAATATTGAATATGACATGAGTTGGTTGAAACTGATTACTTTTTTAGAAAGAAGCAAATAAATCATTTTATTTTATCTACAAATACTACTTTATATTTCTTATCTGCTTGTATATATTTAAGATTTTGTCCCATATATGTGCACGAATCATGTAGAAAATAAACGAAAACGTTTTACTACAGCACTTCTCAAACTGTAGGGTGCGCCTTCTAGGGAAGTGTGCCCCCCTAGGAGGGTGCAAAGTATGTTGAAAAGTCGAAAACAAAAGATTATTTAAAAAAAATTATTAATGTATTGAAACTAAAGAAACGAAATACATTCGGACATGATAGAAGTAAAAAAAAAACATTTACGCTGCTATAATATACTTATAAGTATATCAGTACTGCACAATATATTTTATAATTAAGTTAACAATACAAAGTTCAGAACAAATTTAATAATTATCAGTGACCCCACGGGCATGTCATGTATATATGCAAAATTATATGCAAAAATTAACACTTATCTAGATAATTTACAACGGTTTATAACTAATCCCTTAACTGCCGATTAAAAGTTATGTGATTCATTCCCCAATGCCCCCGTATGCGGTGCGTATGCGTATTGCACCGTATGCGAGAGTATGTGGTGTATGGGGGGGGGGAGGAGAAAGGGAATAAATGAGAAAATACTCTAAAATAAGTAAATCCTTCGCAAACACTGTCAAGGTCATTTTATTGCATTCTAAAACCTTCGGAATAATTTTATGGATAGCAGTGAACAGAAAATATCGTATTTCGGAAAGACGTATATATACGTCTGGTGCAATTTACGCACTGGCTGAGCGAGATGCTTATATACGCCGGCAGCACTTAAGAAGTAAAAGTCGTATTGTAGCTTTAGCGTCAGAGTATCGAATTTAATACATTGTTATTGTATGGAGAAGGGAGTCGATGAAAATTATGCTTAAATGTTGGTTTGCAAGTATTGAAAGTTTGTGAAGAGCTGTTTTACTATGTTCTGCAGTTGGGGGATAGTTTTTACTATACAATATCTATTCATTATAATTACTTCCAAAAAACTAAGTAATTTAATTACATGCTGATAAAATGTGAGGATTAGAAAGTATGTGAATGTTATTCAGAATATCATATTATTGCGAAGTATGAATTTAAATTACATCTGAAAGCCAAGGACTATGAAAAAACAGAAGAGTAATGGGTTTATGAATGTAACATAACTCTTTAATCTCGAAATTTAAAATGACATTTAAAATGAGGACATTATCTAAAGCAAAAAATTGGTGCAATATGTTCTTTTTTTTTACAACCCATTTTCTTTATGCATCCTTTTTCTAACTCCTCCATACCCAAGAGTCTTTCGAACACGCACAAAATTAGGAAGGAAAAAAAAAGAGAATTCTCATCGACATTCGAATTTACCATTCGCTATCAAAGCGGAGTAAAAAAAATAATCACAATTAGCCTCTTTGAAGTCAACTCCATTGTCTACAACAAATGATAATGAATATCTAGAAGGCTTTTCTTGGATGTAAACAAACTTAACGCTTTTTGTGGAGTATCCCAAGGGAGCAATCAATATGGAGTGGCGAAAGATACTACATACAAACGCGGTGAAAGCTAATTGCACAGGGAATGGAGCAAAGACCCATTCGACTGAAGAGTTTTGTCTCAAAAGTTAGGGGTGAATTAGATGAATATTATGGAGCATCAATTACTTTAAACAGTGTTATTTGGAGAATGGATTGCAGGGGGTATTATGCACGTCCATATACCATTTAAAGAGGATGTCACTGTTGTAGATTATGGTTAATAACTAGATGGTATGATGCCAATATGGTAATTATAAACAGTGTATAATATTGATGGATGCTTCGGATGATAGTTACATTACAACGAGACTAGGAGGCGATGTATATTTATAAAATTACATAGTACTAATTTGTCTGGATATGATGAAGGTTCTATTAAGAGGTACATTTTTGAAATCTTTTCAAGTACAAGTTAATTATTAGATATATAATGAAATAATAGTTTGATAAGTTTAATTAAATCTTCTGTTATTTGTAATTAATACGGCAGAAAGTTATCAACCAGAAAGAATGAAATCAAATGTTTAGTATATTTTGAAATATTTAATTTGAAAAATGCGTGAATGTTAATATTTTAGAAACAACAGAATGAATGTTAATATTTAGAACTGAACATTAGAACTGAATGTTAACATTTTAGATTGTTTGAATGATGTTAACATTTTAATTAGGATAGACATTTAAATTTCCATTTGCTTGTAATGTACATATTTTAAAATTTTAATAATTTTAATTCATAAGCGTGCCATTTTGAAATAATTGTCTTTCTTCTAAAGTATATTTGTGAGGACATCATAAAATTGATCACATATCCTATCTGTTTGTTTTTGAATGTTTTGGTTGTTTTTTCTCGAAATTGTTACGAAACATTGTTTTTTTTTTTTTAAATTTTGTATAGGAAAATAATTTTTATGATATTCTATGTTTTTTTGTGGGAATATTCTATTTAAATCGTCGAGATTGATGGGCCGTTTCATAATAAAACACAGCCGCTTACTCAAAAGAATACGATTTCGTAAATTAAATGAAAAATTTATAAATTATTAGAATATGAATATGATTATGAGGAATAACTTATAATGCAGAATGAATTAAGAAAAAAATGAGCACCATGTGTTACTCACCGTCGAGAATATATTAGGAAAACATTCGTTGCCACCAGCATTCTACTGAAAATAAGTTTGACTAAATACTTAACACATTGATGGGGCCTTGGGTAGCCTAGTGGTTAGAGCATCGGACTCCAGACCAGAAGTCCTGGGTTCGATGCTTGATGCCACCAAATAGTCACCGAGTACACACGGAGACCATGCTCGTTAAATCAGTGGGTCCGAATGGTTTCACCATCTACCGTGTTGTGTGAGCAAAATCGTACTGTCACCTTCTTGGGGGCTCAAAGCTTAGGCTAACGACAAGCGTAGCTGTAGGCCGTCGCCATGATGAATTTCGAGGGCCTCGATCTGACTACGTCAGACAGGTGGCATTAGTAACAACAACAAATTGATGATGATTGTTTTCTATTTAAATGATATACTTAGCCAAACTATTCTTAATTAGTTTGGATAAGAATTGGAAAAATTATAATATTGTTGTATGAGGATATTTATCATTTTAGTTGTATAAAAAATATTTCATTCATGAAAATGAAATAAAACACATTTTACTATCCTATCCGTTTAGTTTAAATTGAAATACATCAATAGCAGCACATTATTATTGATCCCTTAACTGCCGATAAAAAGTTACACAATTCGCTTCCCAGTTCCATCTTTTCTCTCATAGGCGCGCGTATGCGGTGTATTCAGGGGGGAGGAGAAAAGGCACGAACAAAGTTTTCTGTTGCACTGTCAAAACAAACACTATCAAAGTCATTTTATTGCCTTCCAAAGCTTTCCGAAAAATTTTACTGATAACAGCACAAAGAAAAGAATCGTATTTCGAAAGACGTATATATATGTCTGGGGTACTTAACGCGCCATTTGAATGAAACGGATATATACGTCAGTGGCATTTTAGAGGTTTACAATGATGGGAAATATGTGATGCTAAGAAATGTCACCAAGAGAAAAAGTGACCTAATGTAATATACTATTATAATTATTTTTCTTTATTAATATTACATGAGCTGTGCATAACATTCTGTTATATATATATAATTGAAGGGCATATTAAAGGGAATATTATGAATAATGAAAATAATAAAACCACTTTTTGGATGTAATTTGATTCTGATGAGTTTCATAGAATTTAATTTTTTTTCTCTCTCTCTCTTCCGAAAATTTTCCAAATGGTAGATAAACTGCAATTTTTTTTTTAATATCGCTTTTGCTCGCTAGACTTCTAATAGCCTTAGTTTCACTTAATCTTTAAACTCTCTCTTCTAGGATTGAAATTACTCCTTAAACTTTTATATGATGTTTTTGGATGATGGCGTTTTGGGGCTAACGACTTTTAAATTGTTCTATGAATTATTAATTGTTTTTATGTGCAGTCGAGAGCTAAGTTTCCCTAGAGCATTGCTAGGCTAGAACTATGATAACTGAAGCTCATTTTTTTGCAATACTTTTTCAGGCTCTATTTATTCCGTTGAATTGTTTGACTGCGGAATTTTGGCTTGAATGAATTTAGCACCATTTATTTGGGAAATCAATTGCTAGTGATATCCATGGTTTGAATGAATCAATTAATATGTGAATTAGCAGATAAATATACAAGGTGAGTATAAATGATGGACCCGATTTTAAAAATTCATATTGTCGAAACTACTGCACTCATTACAATAAGAGACATGAATGTAAAGAGAAATGTACCAAGTTTTTTTTTGTTACAAATGTTAGACCCTCTTGTTACACGGTATACGTACAATCTGCAAACCAGCTCATTCCATATATTTTGTAGCATTACTCTGTTAATGGTTCGTAATGCTGGACAAATGCTTACTTATCGTCCTATGCTGCACAGACGCTTACTTATCGTTCTGTGCTGCACAAATGCTTACTTATCGTTCTATGCTGCACAAATGCTTACTTATCGTCCTGTGCTGCACAAATGCTTACTTATCGTCCTATGCTTGCACAAATGCTTAGTTTTTCTCCTTAGTTATTTGTCTCGTCAGTTGAAAATGATATGGCATGAAATCAATTTTTTTCTAAAATTTATCATATTATTTTCTGGGGCATTTCAAGTTCAAAGGCGGCAACTCTTGCGGACTTCAGTCGACATCTAACTAAACTCTGCCTTACCCTCTCCAATGCTTCTTCCGAAACGTCTGATCTGCCGCTGCTCTTATTTTTACACAAGCAACCTGTTTTCTTTAATATATGTTACCATCGCAGAATGTTTTTGTTGGTTGGTGCTTCTTTCTCGAAGTGATTTCTAAATTCACGTTGCACCGAAATAACTGAAAAAACCCGTGATACTCTAATACGAAAATACCTTCTTTGTCATTGTTGCTATGCTTGGATTTCAATCACAGCGATCTTGAATGTGCTGTTGGTCATTGGTGGAAAAAAAACTTGGTATATTTCTCTTTACATTCATATATCCCTTATTGTAATATATGCAGGAATTTCAAAAATATGATTTTTTTAAAAATCAGGTCCATCCAAATTTGTACTCACACTGTAGTTTTAAGTTTAAGATTTATATTGTTTTTTTTATTATGAATGTTAAAATCGATATTTAGCGTATTAAATAAACTTTCAAAGCTTTTAAATGGACTATGTACCTTCTGAAAAAAGGACTTATGAAAGATCTTTCGAAATGGCATTATTCATCTCTATACACACTATTATAATTCTATTGATAGTTAATAATTATTAATACAATCTGTTAGGCTATCGTACCTAAGTGCCATTATAAATACTTTTCGTCTTTATGGATGCTACCAACTCTTTTATTTTGCTAATATAATTTATGAACACTTAGTATATTATTCAAAATTAGGATGGAAAAAGTAGTATTGGAAAATAAATTAACACTATAACAAGTAGAGAATGGTATTATATCCATTTTTTCTAAGAAAACTATTATTATATCCAAGGGACTCTCACTTCTCAATTCGGGTTTGGAACGTTATTTTTTTAATTCCTGTCTGCCTTGTCATTTGAACTATCATTTAATTATAAAGTCGAAACCTAAGTTGGCATACCATTTATTAGGGACCTTAATAATTATATTACAAATGTTAGCGATTCTTAAATATATTTTTATGTAAGCAAATTTAAGCAGATTTTCATTTTTGAAGGGAGATCGTTGTGTTTGTCTCAGAGAAAAATAATGAAATTACATATTCTTGATGATAAATACAGTTATTAACACCTAGAGTTTTACTAAACTGATACAAAATGTAGTAATTGTAGTTTATAAAGAAGGTAAAGTTATATTTTCCTCTTAACTCCAGGGCCTCTCCTGAAATATCCTTACAAAAGAGATACTCAACTGGAGAACTGTTGAAAAGTAATTTTATCACTTCGAAACGTCATAAAGTTGATGAGTATTACATTTGAGCATCATCAAACATCTACGATTCTCACAATAATGATAAATAAGACTGCAGTTACTGAAAAGTATCCGGACTGTTCACATTATCTCGTGGTGCGATGCTTGTGTTAAGAGAGGGAAATACGATTTCCTGTTTTCTTCTCATTACTTGATCATAACTTAAAATTATGTGGTCTGGTATCTGTGGCTGTATTATTTTTCTGGGACAACATTAATAAAAATAAATTTGGAACTGAAATCCAGTTCAATTCAGTATGCAGTAACATTGGATTATCTTTGGTGGAAATGACCTTTGAATTTTCAAATTCTGCTTCTTATCATAATTTGATCTCTTAAGAAATTACGCTTCTCTTATCAGATTCTTTTTCTCTTATCACAGGGTTCTGTACTCAGCTTAATTTAAGCCATTTTTTTTTAGAAAAAATGTACGCAATAAAAATGATTCATTTTTTGATCAATGAAATAAAATGTCTTAGATAACAATTAAACTTAACTGAGATAGATTAAAAATGGATCAAATTTTATTTTTATGCAATTCTTTTGACATACTAATTATAAAATAAATATAATTTTTTACTATACAAAAATATAAATTTCAAATGAAAGAGGTATTTTATATAATAAAGGCTACAGTTCATTAAGAATTTCTCGATAACTTTATCATATATTCCCATCTACGAGTTAAGATTTACTCGTATCTGTCAAAATAACTCATTTCAGAAGAAAAAGACGTTTGTGAGTCTTTTGTACGCCGGTTCTTTTGCCATTTTTATTTCTATAAATATCATATGAGAGTTCGGGCGTTAAAACGGTTTTAGCTGTTGTAATTCCTAGTTTTACGTTGGCTTATTCGTGTACACACTTAACTTTTTGCTTGACATTTTTCCTTTAAGGCAGAAATAAAAAGACGATTTGGTGTAGAATTTTAAAATAAGTTTAGTTGCTTCCGAAGCTGTTTCTTCACATATAACCATTTATGATAAGAACGAGGGCTGCTTTCTAAGAATAAAACTACAAGTACGCCTCTGTAAGGAAGTTTAAGACAATATATTACGATAGGACATGATCCTGTGTAAATATTAAAATATTAGCACAAATAATAATATTTATTATTTGATATATGTAATTTGTTACAAATCAGACAAACGGCTGTAAGTGATCGAAGCCAATTTATTTTTGTATATGGAGATACTTATGTTGAAATAAATTATTTTATCTCGGTTAGAAATTCATTTATTACTTATATATTTTTCTCTTTTTAAAGTTTATTGAACTTTAATTATTATTAATAATTAATAGAAGCCGGTACTTGATTCGAAATTCTTACATTATCAAAATGTTTTTGTTGTTATACCAAAGTCACACACAGTTAAAGTGTGCTAACAGATAAATTTTTTTTATTTAATAACATCTATACAAATAAATAAAATTGAAGTGTGTGTTTGTAATTTCAAATTAGCAGCTTTTTACTAAATGCATTTAAAGGTATATACAATACTTATATCAAAAATTAAATTTTTAAAATTTTTGTCTGTGTGTCTGCCTGTCCGTCTGTTTGTTCCGGATAATCTCGGAAACGGCTGGTGCGATTTTAAAAATTCTTTCACCAATGGAAAGCTACAGTATCAGCGAGAAACATAAGGTATAATTTATCTCCATATTCCTACGGAAACAGGAACTATGCGGATAAAACCGTGGGACGTTGCTTACTCCGCGCCAAGTTGGCGCAAAATTATGTATTTGGTCAATAATGGAAATTTTAATAAAATTTTTTTCACATTTGTAACAAACAACTGAAACATAGTGTAATTTAGCATCTTTACAAAAAGCAATTTTTTAAAGGGTTTTTTATTAAATGTCTAACATTTATTACATTACGTTTGTTGAATGTCAAACTCAAACTTTGAGAAATATCCCCAAGTTGGCCAAGAAGTTCTCTATTCCGACAATCTCCGATATTTTAGTGCAAATTTTCTGCCACTTTTTAAAGAGGGAAACGAAATAAAGTTTTAGCGAATTGTGTGCGCGAGATATTGAAAATTCTGTGGTAATATAAATCGACAGTTTCATAAAATCATTTATTGAATATTTATTTCTTTGAATTTTTTAAACTTAATTATACAATATTCATATTTTGCACAAAATTTTTCACTTATACTGAACCTAGATATTTTACATGGAGGTATTACTTTGAAGATATACTAGATATTACTATGGAGGAAGCCATACAATGTCACTCGCCGAATAAAATTAGGGAGGTTTAGGCAATACTTATTTCCTCTTCGGTCTTTCTAATCCTCAAACTTTTTGGAATAAGTACAAAGACTACATGGCAGAAGATATTTTGCATCGATTGCAGCAAATGCAAGCAAATATGCCTTTCAATGAACACATCTACAACGAAACGCAATAATGGTTTTCAGAATGGTTGGGAAGAAGCTACATGATTTTGGAATGATTAGTCTTAGACGTGTCGATGGAAATGGCTTTGATAATGAAATTGCTTGAGAATTAAACTATGATTTTATAGCATTGCAACATCATGTAACAGAATTTATCCCTCAATTAACTCCAGAACAAAGTCACAATTTTCCAACAAGTGTTACGCAAAATAGAATCTGGCAAGTGGTGCACTCTTTTTTCTCGACGCCCCTGGAGGAACCGGAAAAACGATTTTGCTAAATTTATTATTAATGACCATCAGAAAAACCCAGAAGATAGCAGTTGCTATAGCTTCTTCTGGTATAGCCGCGACTTTACTGACCAACGGTCGTACTGCCCATTCCATTTTAAAATTACCGCTTAATCTTGCATTTGAAGATTCACTCATCTGAAATTTCAGAAAAAATCGCTCTCAAGGCAGGATGCTTCCACAATGTAAGCTTTTAGTATGGGATGAAAATACAATGTTTCACAAGAAAGCTATAGAAGCATTAAATCGGACTTTTCAGTATTTACGAGATAGTACAGATATTATAGGAGGAAGGTAGCTTTATTATATATTGGCTGGTGAATTTTGAAAAAGTCTCCCTGTAATCCAGAGAGGGTAAAATCCGACAGATAAAATCAGTCTCTATTAAATCATCAAGCTTATGGGCAAAAGTTGAAAAATATGAGAGTGCATCTTCATAATGACGTAGATTCGGAACATTATGCAGAGACGCAATTGAAAATCGGTTATGGATGTTTGGACACAAGTGCTGGAGGTTATATTTTACTTCCAGAGAATTTTGTAATGTAGAAGAAAATGATGTAAATCTTATTGCTCAAATTTACCCGGGCTTGCAACAAAATTTAAATTGGAATCAGTAGTTGCGCGCAAAATCAATATTGGCGCCTAACAATGGCAAATGTCCATAATATCAACATTGAAAATCTAAACGACGTACGGGGGAGGGGGGAATGAAGAAATATTTATCAATGAATGCAATCATGGATAAAGAACAAAGTGTACTTCATACTCCACGGAGTTCTTAAATTCTCTTGAACTTTCGGGTGTACCTGCACATAAGCTTTAATTTAAACTAAATGTACCAGTTATACTTATGCAAAATATCGATGCTCCTCGACTATGTAAAGGAACAAGGCTTTGGATCACAAAACTGAGGCAGAATATATTTGGTGCCAATATTTTAACATATGTCATGAAAAGGGATAGTGTTATCATACCTCGAATTCCAAGTATCCCCACTGACCTACTGTTTAAATTCAAACGAGTTCAATTTCCAGTTTTACTGTTGCTATTAACAAAGATAACATTTCAGGTAGCAGGGGTACATTTGGAAAAGCAATGTTTTTCCCATTGCCAACTATATGCAGCCTGATTGGTGTGTCCAATGCCCAAATCTTCACATATTTGCAACAGACAGAAGAACATATAATGTGGTATACAGTAGCATCTTAGAATAATATTCTGTTTTGAGCTCTTTTAAAGAGGAATTATATATTAAACGTAGATACTTTTAATTTTTAAAAATATTAATAGTTTAAGTTATTGAATTTTTGTTGTTAATTATTACAATAAATTGCGTTTTCAGTTTTTTTAAACTAAGCTCAATTTTAGAATTTTAAAATTTTATTGGTTCCAGTCAAGCAATAAAAAAATTACCATATTATGTTATTTAATTTCTAATGATAATGATTACGATTTTGGCAGTTATTTAATGACATCAACGCGAGCGGAGCCGCGGGTAAAAGCTAGTACATTTATAAGAATCTCAGAGTTATTGGCAAAACCTTGAACAGAAATCAAAGAGAATAATTATGCATTTAATCTAGAATGTTTTAAGATATACCGGTTGCAGAGTAATAATTTACGAAGAAGGAAATTATATTTAGTAATCGTACTCGAAGTTGTTTCGATTTCTAAACAGTGATAGGAGATGCATTCGATTTTTAGAACATTAAAACACTAAATCATCTTAAAAATTATTTTCAGAATATTAATATAGAAAATTCAGTTAAATGGAATTCTTTTTGTATATTTACAATAGCAACTCTGAGTATATCTATAAGTTCATAGAATGGATAGAACGGAATGAAATCCTGCTTCTAGAATGAAATAACTTAACTGAAGGTCGGAAAATATAATTGTATGTAAATGGATAAAATATCTAATAAATATATTAAAGTTTCTCAAAAATAACGATTACAATTTCAGCAGATCAAATGCTGTTATAAAGAACTGTTTTTTTTTTTTTTTTTATAAAATTTAGCAATTAATATTTTTTCATTTAAAAATATATTTCAAACAATCGCGTATTTGTCTTAATAACAACCAATAAAATTTCAACATCGAATTATATATATTTTAATTCAAGAAGAGCAAAGAATACTTGTGGGGCTACTATTGGCATTCAGTCAAAGTTAAAAGCTTAATATTTCACAAAGATTTTATGAAACATACCATTTTGATAGAAACTGAATGCACATTTGCGAAATAGAAAATCAACAAAAAATATTTTTCATCCGGAATTCCACGAAGAGTAACTAATACGCGGCCTTTCAAACCAACTCACAATTTTGACAATGTTCCAGCTAAAGCATTGTTACTGATTTCTTCGTTGAAAAGAATGATTAATATGGGAACAGAATGAGCGTCACAAACGATTATTTATACATAGAAGTCCTCTGTTGTGCTACAACAGAACGAATCAATTACAATCTTTCACAACAAATGGATTAAAAGGATGTTGAATTTGTAATTGAATTTGTTGAATATGAAAACAAGGGAATATCTGTAGAATTATGCTCCAAATGAGATTTTTTTATTGAAAATATAAAAGTAAGCTATTTCATTAACAATATTTGATAAAAGAAATATATTTCGAAGAAGAAAATTATAGATTTTATGTTTACATAGAATGACACAATTATAATGTTACAATGAACACTTTTAGACTGTAAGTAGCGTAAATTTATTTTCAAATAAAGAAGATTAAATATGTTTTTAAAATCTCGATTACTATTTAAATTCGTATCTTATATAATTTTCCTGTATACATATGTATTTGTGAGTACCATTTTTCTAAGCAATAGTTTCATATATAATTTCTTCCGTTAAAATGATTCACCATGTGTTTTTAGTATTTCCTATCATTTGAAAAATAATATCTTAATTATTTATACGTGCGTTTCTCAGTGACTACTTTGGGCCAAGTTTTTCCCTAACGTCAACTCTAAGTAATTCCTAAAATAACAAATATTTTTGTTCTCTTCACCAAGTGACTATAACGTTCTCATTATTCTCCCCATAACAATTCCCCTGTTGAGAAGAAGTGAAGATTCCGCTGTCTCTTTTCTCGATTTGTCCATGTAGCGAAATGAAAATAGAAGCCACTCCCCATTATATTTAAAATACATTAATAAATTCGTTATCTTTTCTGCTTTCTTCTTGTAAAGACTATTTCTATCGTCACTGAGTGGGCCTTGTATCAAAGTTCCTTCGGTGCCCTTTTTTAGATATGAGAGCCCTGTTAGCGGGACTGTAGTTGCATATTTTGGGGCCCCTGTAGTTTGGAGGCCCCGTAGTGTTGATACGGTGGTAGCTAAACCCCTGTCCATAGTACATTACACATACACGTATACATAATATTGGTTATGAATTTTGTAAGCTATTTTAAAATAAACTATAAGATACAATTTAAATACAGTTAAAAGTTTCTATATTAACTCGCGAGCGGTCACGCGGGGTACAAAGTCACCCCAGACTCACGAAATCTTCAATTCTAGAAAAACTGTTAGTTCGTTACCAATGATCTTGTCAATATTTTCCTATATGACAATCTTCCTGGGAACTAAAATGTATCTTTCATATATCTCCCTCTTTTTTGAGAGTGGCAAACTTTTTAACAATTACTTTTTATTTTTACGTTTTTTTTCTTAACTGAGTTCAACATGCGACCACTTTTGTTACAAAATATTTTCTATGAACAGGTTACATTTTCGCCTGTGAATGACTTAGTGGTTTTGATTGCCGTATTGTACGATTCATTATGGTTTATAAATGTGTGACGGATCTATACGCATCCTTTCACTAACTCCTTGGGGATTTCTTTAGGGCCAGCATTCTTTCAACCAACTATCTCCGAGGACAGGAAAACGTGATTATGCAAATTAAGCATAATATATATATTCTGGATTCGCGAGTTTTGATATTTAGTGAAGTGAAGATAGCTTGGATGTGCAGTGAATAAATGAGAAGCAAGCAAATAGACAGTAATACGTATACATAAACAGTGTACGACGCGTGAAGTTGGAATCTCGAAGAAGTGCTTAAGTCAATAATTGGAGAAGTGTTTAGGGCCACGTCTAAAAGTTCAAGGATTGCAAGAGTTCAGGTACTGTGCTCTTATTTCAAATTGAAGTTTGAGAGTTGAATTATGAGTGTGCTTTTTAAAACAAGCTTTGTATAAGTTATCGTAAGAATATATTTGAATGAGCGTATATATTATTCCCACGCTATCTTGTCTCACCTTAGTCCTCTAGTTGATCAAATTTATCTTACTTAGGGTATGATTGTGTCTGTGCTGAATATTGTGACAAATAAACAATTGAAGTTCATCATGTCGTCTGATCATTTAGTTCATCCCACAAATCTAGCTGGGTAAAAGGGAAGAAGGAACATAAATTCCTTACAAATGTATGAACAAATACAAAAAAGGGTGGGGGGGGGGTGGACATCTGCGATCTCTATTGGATGAAGTAGAAACTTCGGGCAAAGGAACAAGCAAGGAAAAAACCTGATGAAATAGTGGATATTAATCATGATAGCAAAAGTAAACTTGCGAAAAGCGATGAACATGAAAGGTGTGAGTCGAAAAGAAGATTTTCAAATGCTATCTAAAGAACTCTATCAAAGAAAGATATGAAGTCACAAGTGTACAAGACTCATTGCACCCTGTCAAAAAGACACAAGCAAGAAAAAGTTCAACATCCTATTTGCCGATCATCTAAGGGCAAACAAACTACAAGGAGAACAAAATTTGTTAGTTTTGCCTGCAAATATCATTCCTGTCATTTTGGCGAAAGTGTCTATGATTTGTGTCCTTTATTAAAGTCTCGTCAATTTGAAACATTTTAGTTCAGTCTAATTGAATTTTCTCTCAAATTATAAAACAAAATTGAAAAGTCCTATAAAGTGGGTAAGTATACTTTACCTTAATTAATGCATTCTTCACTGGATTTACGATTTTTATCTTGTACAATAAAAATAATTATAATAAAAGGGTTGGAGTGGCCAATTAACATTAGTATTGAATGTGTGCCTTCTACCGGGTTAAACAGCACAAAAATCAACATTGAAGAAAGAAGACTTAACTTATATAATTTGAAATTACTTTTCTTTAATTTACTTTAATAATGGAACAGTTTACCCACTTTCCAATTTTATTTTCTCTTGCATGACTGCCTAATAATGTTGAGTTTTCCCATTTTATTTTTCCTTTTTTTCCATGCTTAGAACTAAACACTGGGGGCTTCACGTCAAACTGACCACCTGACAGGAACATCTGTTCATGCACCTCAGTACCTAAGTTCACGAAAACTGAGACGGACACTGAAAGCCTTGATCCTCTTGAGCTGCGGGGCAAATGAGTTTAGTTTATGTTTAAATCTAATTGTTCCGGAGGTGTGAAAAGTGAGAGTCACTTTTCTCCTCTATGTGAGTATATATATATATATATATATATATATATATATATATACAATCGTAATTAGCATTTGTGATCAACAAACAAATTCTAGTTAGAAAAAGATTATGGAACTGTATATATATAATTCGAAATAAGTTCACAAATAAAAAAAACATGTTTCAATTTTCTACCCAGTTAAGAAAGAAACTCCATTGCTTAAAATAAAAAAGTTCTTTAAAATACACGGGTTTCTTATGTTCAGTCTTGAAAAAATATATAGACACGAAAAATAATTTTCCAATCAGTTATTGTGATACGGGTTTTAAGAGAAAAATACTTTGAAATCCATTTGTTGATATATGTATATAAATTAAATAATAAATATAGATTTTAGAATACTTTCAAAACAGGACAGCCAACATTCATTAAAGGGGTTGGAAATATATAAACATTTTTAATAATCATTAGGATTCAAAGAAAATGTCCTGAGGAAAATTGAGATAATTAATAAAAATCTTTGCAATTACGTGCTTTAATTAATTTTATTATTATATATATTGAAGATTTAAATTGCTGAAAAGTGAGTTATTTGAAATTATAACTGCATTTAATTATATATACGTACAGCGAAAATTCCTTTCATATTTTATTTAAAAGATTTTAAGGATATAATACTTAGAATATGTTAGAAACATACGTTTTTCAAGAATTGCTGAATAAATGTGCAATTTTATTGTACGGAAAAATCAAAGGAGCCAATATTTTGAAAGCTTCTGCTAAAATTCTTACCATGTCGAAAATATTTTTTTCTTATACCTTGTATAATAAGTGTTATTAGCACGTTAAATGTATTTTTGCCTTGAAGAACCATGCTAATTAGGAAGTAACTGTCCCCACTCATATATATATATATATTGATGTTTATAAGCATATATTTAACATATATTAAGCATATATTTAATACATATATATTTTGAAATAAGAAAGATGACAAGAGTGTGCGAGTATTTTTACCTTTGCCTATTTATTTATTGAAAATAAATTATCATCTTTCTAAGCGTAATTTTTAAGTCTGATTGAAGAAACAAAATATTTAATGATTATTATGGTCTCATTATTGTTAAGTGAATTTAATGAAATTTTATTTTTACTTTACTCTACTGATGTTAAAAAAATTTAGTTCAAATTCATATCCTTATTATAGAATGTGCAATTAAATTCAGAATTTTTTTTAGCTAAAAATACATTATGTGTTGCTATATAATTCATTTCTGAAATGAAAATTTTTACATTAAATGCAGTGTAATTTTGGCAATTAAGTATTCAAATAGATCTAAATAATTGTTCATATCTGTAAATGCATTTCTGCAAGCAAAAATATATTTTTGAAATTACAATGATTAATATTTTAGAAGGCATCAAATAAAGAATTATGCCTTCACATATTTTGTCAGGTAGGATGATATTGAATCATAAAATATTTAAGATCTACTTATGCTATAAATATTAATGAGATATCTTTTTTTATCTCATATATACATATATATGCGTTCACATAAAATGTAATTCATTAAATGAAAATAAAGAAAAAAAATCCTCTTTCTCCTCAAATTACCTCCGAAGAAATTTGAATTGGATTCATAGGAAATTAAACAAAAATCAAAATATATTAATTTTTTATATTTATGAACTTTAATTCCATTAATCTTTTATAGGTGTTAAGCAGTTTTTAAAACATATTATTTTTCTAAAAAGAAATATTCTTTTTTCTGGTATATATTTCAAGTGCTTCTTTCGATTTATAATAATAAAAAAATGTTTTCAAAAAATTTCGACTCATTTACGCAAAAACGGAGCATTGAATTTTTGACTTTTTATACTACATAAACTGTAAGAAGAATTTTTGTTTAAAAAATTTTACTTCTATTTTTATTATGAAAAAAAACCCCTGCACTTGAAGTATTTTTTAAATGAAAAATTTACTGAAGCAATTTTTAAAAAATAAAAGTGTATAATTAATTAAAATTTTTAATTAAAACACAGTTTTAAAATTATGTGAAAATTATTTCCTTTACAAAAAGTGTTACAATATAAGTGAAGAAGAAATGAAAATCACGCACGTACGCACACACACACGCGCTTTGAAACACAAACATTCAATACAAAAATACACATTTAAATATAACCCGAAAAAAGTACTCACACTAAAAAAAAGTAAGAAACACAACCTTACTTTTTATTCATTCAATAAATCTTACGTTAAAATAAAAAATATGATTCCTAAAAAACAAATGTTGTACATTTATTTGGTGAAAATTTATATGTCTTTTCAACGAAAAGTTAGTTTGCTAACACAAATACTAGTAAGGGAACACAAAAAAAATTTCTTTTTATTATAATATAATATATATATACACACTCATGTCCATAAATTAAGGATAATTCAGAATCACACAGAAATTGAACTCTAAAATAAAAATTTCACCTGTAGAATTATCACAAACATCTTGAAGAAGAATATGCAAATTACAGGAAACCACCAGATGGCGCGGATAGTACGTCACAATGACGAGAGTGTAAGAAAGGGGTATATAAGGAATGGTGGCAAAGAAGTAAAATTGTTCACGAGTGATTTAAAAGCCTTTCAGTGCAAAAACCGCATAGTTATGGCACAAAGGAAGCATTTGGATGATTTTTTACGTGATAGAATTATCGGACGACTGGAATGTGGTCGTACCCAGCTGGAAGTATCCGAGGAACTTGGAATCGCCCAGAGTGTCATCTCCAGGCTTTCGCAACGATTCCAAGATGATGGTAATGTGAGTAGATGTTACAGCACAAGTCGCCCCCGAGTTACAACGCCGAATGAGAACCAGTATTTGGCAGTTACTGCCAAAAGAAACACACGGAGCACAGCATCAGACCTGTCTTGTCAGCTCTCTTCAGCTACCGGTACGACAGTTTTAAGGCAGATCGTGTACAGACGCTTAGGGCACATTTGTCTACATATATGCTCATAGGCCTGTCAGATGTGTTCCCCTTACCTCAACTCACTGTCGCCTGCGTTTAACCTGGAGTAGAGAGCATACATTGTGGACACCGCAGTTGTGGTCTTGTGTGATGTTTTCCGACGAGTCCAGGTTTAGTTTGCAGTCTGATTCTCGCCGGACTTTCATATGGAGAGCACCAGGAACCTGTTACCACCAAGAGAACACCATTGAACGGCACCGTTACAGTGGTGCAGTATGGCTTGTTTGGGGAGGAATTATTCTTGGTTCCAGAACTGACCTGCATGGTCAGAGTGTAACGATGACTGGCCACATCTATCGGGATGTCATTCTGGACAACATGTACGTTTGTTTCGGGGCGCCATGGTGCTGAATTTCTGCTTATGGATGACAACGCCCGTCCTCACCGTGCAAACATTGCAGACGAATACCTTCAATCGGAGGATATCACCCGTATGGATTGGCCAGCATACTCACCGGACTTGAATCCAATAGAGCATGTGTGGGATATGCTTGGCCGACGAATTGCAGCCCGTCAACCCCCTCCCACCTGTCTACCGGAACTTCGGAGAGCATTGCTTGATGAGTGGTGTAATATTCCCCAAGATCAGATTGATAATTTGATACTCAGCATGCGTAGGCGTTGTAAGGCCTGTATTGCATCGTCCGGGAGACATACTCCGTATTAACCCTCATACTAACCATGTTATACTGTTTTTTGTAAATAGGTTCTTTTTTGAAATTTGCTCCAGGGAGTAAAAATCGCAATTTTTATTAATTATGTCATACATATAGCATCTTTTTTGCTCTTTTCCTTTTGTTTAATAAATAGAATTTTAAAATAAGTCAAATTTGTTTTGCTTCTCTCTCTTTCTTTGCCTGAACTGCATTATCCTTGATTTATGGACATGAGTGTATATATAATTATGATTATATTTACATATATATATATATATTATTATACATATAAAAATTTTATTTTATTTATTGTTATATCCATATATATATGTATAATATATACATATGTACCCATACACATATATTTATGTAAAAACAAAAGAAAAAATTGAATTGTTTGCTTATGTATCTAAAAAAGAATCTAATCTACGAATTTTTTCAGCTTTCATATGATTTTTGTGTAAACAAACCTATTCTAAACCTCCTACATGCAATTTTTATCTCAAAAATTACTGAATTTTCCTTTCAAGAGAGAAAAATAGAGAAATCTATGACACGCTTTTGAAAAATTTAGGGACATCATCAACAAAACTCTCAAAACAACATCAATTTTATCGAAAACAAACGACTACAATTCTCAGTTAAAAGTCGCGTCATTTCCTGCATCAAACTAACGACCTTTTTCCTTAAAACATCAACAACAGTGATCCAACAATATCTCCATAAAACGCAATTGTCCATTCCCACCGTGTTGAATGTCCCCTGAACGATGTACCATTAAATTCAAGAAAGAAAAAGATCCAATCTGCATGGCGAAAGGTCCAAGCAGTTTGACTACCATCCTGCTTAACCCTTAATGGAAAAGGCGGGGGCGAGTAGAATAATAGGTGGAAAAATGTGTTTCGGCTTCTAGCTTTCCATGATCAAGTCATTTGTCTTGGAACCTCCTGGGATTGGAGTTGTTCTCGTGTAGAGGCAAAATCGTGATGGGAAAATGGCTCGTTTATTCATTTACCATCGTATTATTATTATCATTATTACGAATGGATGGTAGAATAAGGCGGAAGTATTATATTTCGCATTATATTCTGGATTACAGTTGTTATGATAATAAACAAAAATATAGTGTATTATCCAAAATATGAACGAATTGTTAAATATTTTTACTTATACAGTATTTATTCGAATATAAAAGCAGCGTTCTCCCCCCCCCCCCAAGTAAGTGCTAATGAAAATCGGTTGTGGCTTTCTTGAAAGGGGCTATTGAACATCACACTAATGGTTAAAGCAACTACAGATTTTTTACTTATTTAAAATTGTTATTTACTTCTTTTTGTTGTTATTTAATTTTGTAAATATCGAATATCAATAAATCTCTCTTTTCAGACTATATTTTATTTTGTCACAAAAATTGTTGATAATTTAGGGTATAGTTTAAAATCAATGGCGACTCAGATTCGAATAAATACGGTAGATATTTCTTAGGCATTTTTTAAAGTGGGAAAGAGTCATTTTTCTTTAGCATACACACAGATAATAATAAACTTAATAGGAAGTAGAAAAAAATCTGAAGCATTCGTCAAATTTTAATATTGAAAAATGTTTTTTATCCCTTCAATGGCGATTAAAAGTTCCACAGTTCGCTCCGCATTTCCACCGTTTTACACGTTGGATCGCGTATGCAGTATACTGGGGAGGGGGGGGGGATATAGGCAAAAATAAACAAATTTTCTCTGAAAGATTTTTCCTTTTCAAACACTGTAAAGGTAATTTTAATACATTCCAAAGCTTTGAATAGTTTTACTGAGAGCCGGAAAAATAAAAGAATCGTATTTTGGAAGGATGGCCATATACGTCTGAGACACATAACGCACCGATTGAGGGAGATGTATATATACGTTGGTAGAACGTAATAGGCTAATATATTGGAAATAGTAACCAGATGCCAAAATAAAAAAGTAATAAAGAATATAGGTTATATTTATTTTTCACAATTAATAATATAACTTTATTAAAAGGACATGTATAAATATATTTGAAGCAAGCGCACAATATTGTTTTTAAAGTGTGTGCTTTGAGAGTAATACTTATTTTTTATTAGTCTTAATTAGCATACAAGTATTGGACTCCTTTTAATTTATGCTAAAAGATTTTTAATTTAAAATCATAATTTGACTTATTCAGTATGTTAGGGATTCTAATTTTATTAAAATATTAATGCCAATTCGAGAATAAATTTAGTTTAATTCATATAAAAAGATATTTTATATGTTTGTCTCTGATACTTTAGCGCTGTATGGAATTTTGCTTTTTTTTATATAAACCAGAAAATATACGTAGGGCCATACACTCGTACATCTATACTCACAGAATTTTAAAATCAATATATATATATACCATATTTTTTGTTGTTACTTATGCCACCTGTCTGACGTAGTCAGATCGAGACCCACGAAATTCATAATGGCAACGGGCTAGAGATACGCCTGTCGTTAGCCGAAGCTTTGAGCCCATGAAGGTGACAGTACGATTTTGCTCACGATAGATGGCGACACCATTCGAACCCACTGATTTAACGAGCACGTACTCCGTGTGCACTCGGCGGATATTTGGTGGCATCGGGCATCGAACCCAGGCCTTCTGGTCTGGCGTTCGATGCTCTAACCACTAGGTGTGTGAATTAATGTGTGTTAAAATTCCGTGTTTATCATGTTTTTTTTAACACTAGACTAAACTTTTTTTCAACATTATTTAATAACATGGACGATTTTTATACGAGCTTTTTATTACAGGTCTTGAAAATTTTGCTGTAGATGTTTCTAGGTAAAATGTTTGCGGTCTAAACATTTCTACTCTCCTTGCAATCTTTTTAGTAATATTTGAATTCAGCTATAATTTTTATTCCAATTTGAATAAAAAACAATCACATTTTTATTCGTAGTCTTGTATAATATTTACAATCTTACATATATATCTATTGGATAACTAAACATGTGCTTTAAAATCCTTCTAAAAATCATTTTATGATAAAAGGAATGTTATAAAAACATATTCTCTTGTAAACTGAAATTATTACGCAGCCGTTAAACATAAAGTTATTGTCTGGTATTTTGCCAGAAACGCGGGATTTTTCCAAACTATATTTATATTGCAATAATAAGAAATAAATTGTGCTACATCCTTGAGGAAATTTCCCAGATATTCTAGATTCTATCAGAAACAGAGAACAAAGCTTTTTAGAATATTTGTCCTTTAGTCTTGCGATATTGTTCAGCTATTTGGCAACAATAAAGGGAAGATTATAAATTGTTCTTTCTTGAAGGTGTAACGATCTGAATCTATCATTATAGAAAGGAAGTAACATTTTAAAATATTTCTAAGAATAACCAAGCTACAATAACAAATCATTCTAATAATAATCAAGATACAATAACAAGTATTTCTAACAATGACCAAGATACAAAAACAAATATTTATAACAATACCCAAGATACAAAAACAAATATTTCTAACAATAACCAGAATACAATAGCAAATATTTTTGCCTCAATTCATTAACATTTTTAAATTCCATAACTATGCATCTTCATACTTTTGTAAAGAAAAATATGTTTCCTCGCTGTAGCTCGCTGATTTAAAATATATATTTATTTAAGATGAAAAATGATCCTTTATACATGAATATATAAATATTCGTAATAATCATATGATATCAAATCTTGAAGAATAATGTTATACACTTAA
Organism: Trichonephila clavata; assembly: GCA_019973975.1. Taxonomy (NCBI): domain Eukaryota; kingdom Metazoa; phylum Arthropoda; class Arachnida; order Araneae; family Nephilidae; genus Trichonephila; species Trichonephila clavata. The sequence continues at coordinate 53,729 of BMAO01018863.1, read as the reverse complement.
ATAAAATAATAATAATAAAAAAGAAGGAACTACGAGGGTTGTCCAGAAAGTAAAAAATGTTTTGGCACAGCCAAACAAAAACGGAACAACCCAAAAATAAAGTATCGGTTCCTAACTCTATTTTTAATGTGGTCACTAAGCTATCGAGCCCATTATTGTAACGTATGATCAATTTGCCAATCCCTATGTTATACTCTTTAGTCGCCAGACATTTAAGTACCTCATTTACTGGAGAAAAAGTGAAATCGCTTGGTACCAAGTCAGGGCTGTAAGGAAGGTTTACACTTAAGATGTTGAAGTTCTCTTTGTATTTGTACTGATACTTAAGGCCACTTATTGTCATAAATGAAAACACCTTTGAAGACAACAATCTACGTTTCTTGTTTTGGATGGCGCGTCTAAGTCTCTTAAGAGTTTCAGTAGATCGCGTATTTCGTGCATTTAGAAAACGAATGATATTACTCACTTGACATGTGTTAGGATTTTCGATGGAGGCAAGCATTTTGAAAGAATAAAGTCACATGATCGTTCGACGACAAAACTTGGGTCACATTGAAGCAAGGGAAGGAGCTAACTGGCGATCATGCGTTCGCAGTAGTGGGTGGTCGGTATCGGGCGTGAAGCACAATTATTCATTACATTCTGGACGACCCTTGTGATTAATTTCCTCAATTGAGAAATTATTTTGTACATTAAATTATTTTGTATGTTTGAATCAATTTCATTTTTCACGAAGTACAACGTAATTCGGTTCCAAATTTGTTTTATTTTTAATTTTTTCAAATCTTACACGCCTAATTTTATCAAAAGAACAAGGGACATAAGCAAATAGCAATCTAAATAATGTTATTCAGAAGACATTCGATAATTAATATTGTTACTTTAAACCAGCGCTAAAAGATACCGTACGGGTCTATGCTAGTTTCTCTCTTCAGATACCCTCATTCCATTGATTGCTCCATACCATTTAAAATACTTAAAATTACAAATTCGGAGTTTTATACCAATATATCACCATTAATTCAAAACATAAAATAAAATAGTAAATTTTATGATCAGTCAACAAGGTTTTATCTCTGCAAATGAAAAGGGAAAAACTCTGATAATTAAGTTTCCTGTAATAAAATATTTACTAAAATCTTGATTCAAAAATTTTGTTCGTTTTTTTACTTATAATTCTTAAAGAAAAATACATAATTTTTTTTTAAAAATCGAAATAAATTGTTGAAACTCACTAGTTTAATCTCACATATTCGTTTTTTTTATGACAAGTTTTTTTAAAATTACTAATAAATATATAATAATAAAAAAAAATATGGCAGTTATAGAGACTGCCGATAGAAGTGAAAACTTAGAACTTTGAGTATTTTCATAATGTTTGAATTAAAATTATCAACATCAATCTGGTTTTCACATCTATTGAAACTCCGAGCAAAAATTATATGCATGTTTATATGGTTTTTTATTATTAAATATATTACGGGCTGTACAAGAACATGACAACATATAAATACAATTCAATTGAAATAACAATATACAATCATATTATTTATGAACAGGATTTTTATGTACTTAAATTTCAGTGTACTTGATTTTTAACATTATTTTAATTGTTTGCATCATTGTCATCATTAATTTGAACAATACTTAGAGTTTTTGTACTTCCAATTATTTCATTTTGTTCTAAAAAAGATACAATAGACTTATGGTAACTAAAGAAAGAAAGGAAAATGTTTGATTCAAATTTATCTAAGTATCACGTTAAAACCGCATTGATCGTCATTTTATATTTTGTAGTACTGAGTTTTCGATCATTGGACATATTTAAATTAAGTGTTTCACTTAGAAATTCAATTAGTGGTAGATTTTTATCATCTGCAAAGTTAATATTGAAGTCTCCACTTAAAATCATCGGTACATTATCATATTTTTCGCCAAATCTTCTTTGGAGTATTTCAGAACCTTCTTTTGTATAAATCATCAAATTTTCGAATAAAAATTGTTGTATCTGTCTCTCATAGATTTTCCATGCGAAATATAAACGGGAACCATTAATATGTATTGCCCATTCTCGGAATCGCAACGAGCAACGCATATTTCGCCTATATCAGAAACATTAACACCAATGCTTCTAGTGAATCTAGTATGTATGTCCATACGTGAAGTAATGAAGTTTGATGTATCTTGAGTATTGTGATAAATAACTAAGCCTGCTGCTGGAGCTTTGGGTCTTTTATAACTTACAACTTAGTTGAAATTCGGAATATCAAATGGTTCTTCGTTTTTCATACGAATTTCTGACAAAAGCAGAACATTTGACTTTTTTACGAAAGCATCATTTTTTAGGTCAGCTGCATGCGCATGCAAACTGTGACAATTGAATGGAAATATCGATTATCCTTTTTTACTGGAGATGAATTCTAGAAAAGTTTTGGTGACCGTTTGTAGAGTATTGTTTTGTAACCTTTTCAATTCTAACGTTAGATCCTCTCGATGACTTGTTGATCTTTTATGATGTTTATTTGCATTAATAACCATATTTGAAACTTCAACACATTAATCTTGAATTGTTATTCGATTTTATAAATTTTTAATTTCAAAATCCACGATAAAAATATGATTGAATAACTAGAAATCTGTTTTACCATGGTAGTAAGAAAACGTCTAAGCCACTGTGAAATACTAATTCGGATTGCGTGATGCATTGCAGAGGTTAAATATTAGAAAATAAATAATACAAAATTTTCAAACGCCAGAATAAATACGAAGATTTAAAATAATTTTAAATAATATAAAATTTTCAAACACCAAAATAAATACGAGTATTAAAAAAAATTTCTGTTATTTATTTTTTATCCTAAGAATATTAGTTTATTTATTTAGTACTCACTATTGTACTTCACAATGATTCTTCAATTAAAGGATTCAAATAGTAATCTAACAAAAACACTATTTCAACAATGCACAAAATATACACATTGAACTTTTCACTAAACCCATTCAATTTCACTTATAAGATATACACAGCACTATACGTCAGCTGTATAACTACAGATATACTGCTATAAGCATGTCGGTGACGCAAACGCACGAGATTTCCCCCATCCAAAAAGTGTTTAAGGCGAACAGCACACTGCGCGTGCGCCAGTCAGAGCATGTCGGTCACGCGAAGCCATAAGATTTTTCCCTACCAAAAAGTGCCCAACGCCGCTAAAGAAGTTTTCACTTCAATAAATAATATATGAATAGGTTAAATATAGTTGAAATTTAAGTAATATGTATTTACAATACTCTGAGATACATTTTTGAAACATTTGAAAAGGAACAAGCAAACAGAAACTGTTCTGGCCGAAAAGGATAGATGGTACTTACATAATATCGCAACAATCGCCAACTCTTTTAACAAATCGCCAAGTTGGTACTCTTAGATGGTACTCTTTAACAAATCGCCAAGCCACCCCGATTTCTTATATGTGGTACGCACTAAATTGGAAACCGGGTGCTTCATTTCATATAATGTCGCCAGTAGGTTGCAATAGAACATAAGAATGGGATGAATCTTTCAAACTAATTAAAAATTTTATTTACAACAAAAAATATTTTTTACAAAATATTTTTTTAATTAAAAAATACTAAACTTTATAGCACGTGAATGCTAAGAATTTAATCCTTTTAAGGTTAAAAATCTAAAAAAAAAACAAAGAAATGAAAAATTCAGAAAAAATGTTTTACTAATTCCTCAGGGAGAGAGAGAGATAATTACTAACTTATCCGTAAGCGGATACAGTTCTTTTCACAAAAAGGAAATTTTAGATAAAAATCAAACCTGAATTTTTACTATTTGGTTTTAAAATAAGCAAAATTGTTTGGAAGCTATATTATAGCAATCTTTGGAAAGCAATTCATTGTCGTTATACTAACAGAAATGTTATCAAACAGTTACAAAGACAGTTAAACGTTTTGGAAAATTAAGTACTTCGTGTTGAAAGCGAAAGCCGTAAAGAATTTCGTTTTGACTGAAAATAATTTGTTGGAATTAAAACTGCTCTCCACAAAGTGCTTCAGAAATTTGGCAAAGAAATGATTCTCTTGCACTTAAATGTTAGAAAATTAATACTAACTCTTTCAAACAGTTGGACATTTCTACTTAAGTTGTTCGGAAAATTCCATTGAACCTTATAATACGAATAACATTTTTGCATGGAAATTTTTGCACAAATGATTTATTATTTTGGTATAACGGATTTATTATTTAGACGTTAAATGAAATAAAAAAATGTTCAATTCAAGTTTTTTTATAGAAAAATATCTTCGTGTTTGTCATTTAGATACCTTTTTGTGCTTAAATTTCCCCTCACGCACGCACTTGTACACAACAGTATTATTGTGATAATTATTTAACCTAAAAATCAACATTTAACACCAAAAAAAAAAAGAACTGCTTACATTTTTTTTCTGTCCTTAAATTATACTTTATTTTTTAAAAAATCTTGTTTTAAGCTGATGCCATTTAAATACAAAGTATCTAATTATTTAGAGATCATAAAAAGTCATTTTAAGCATACAATTACAGATTTTTTAAAAAAACAAAACGTTGTTATGTATTTAAAATCTGTACAGTCAAAAAATTGAAGAAAACAAATAAAATGTTATTTATGAGAAAAATAAAGAGAAAGAGATACACACAATGAAATTTTATCGATTCTGAAATGAATTTTTCTAAATCTTGCAATTAATTGGTGATTAAAATAAATTTTTTTTATCCAATGGGCTGTGGATTGGTATTTTTATTATTGCAGACCCAGTACATCCCCAAGAGCTGGTACCACTCTTTAGTGCGGTGCCGTATAGGCGGATACCAATGGTCGCGGGTAATTTTGACGCCCAGTTTCCTCCACAGAGAGAGGCACCTGAGCTCTGACGATGCGAACTTGTACCAGGATTTAATTTTTCCGAGAGCGCCCTAAGCCAATCAGACACTCTAGGGATCTTTTACATGCCGTATAATCATACGACATTGCCGCTGTCGATTTTCTGCACCACGAAAATCCATCGATTTGGGCCGGGGTGAAACCCGCAACCTTGGGTGCAGAAGGCTGGCGATAAACCAACCACGCCACCTAGTCGGCTTTAAAAATAAAAATGGTATTCTATAAAATGATGGTTAAACTTTATTACAGCCAGAACTTCGAAAAATTAAAACGATAATAATTTCTTTTTTAAACGAAAACTGATAACTAATTGAATCACACAGGGGAAAACAATGTTTGAAAAGTAAAGAAAATGCTTAAAGCCCATTAAATTTCCAAACGATTTTTTAAACATATTTACTCCTGAAAATACACCTTAAAATATTCGCGTTTGAGTTAATTGTGTATTTTACGAGCATATATATTCATTCTTTCAAATATTTACTCTTAGAAATGCTTCATTTATTGTTGTAAATATTTTGTAAATTCATGAGTTTACCGCATAAAGTGTCAGATATCCCTTTGCGATTTCTTCGTCTGATTTAAATTCAATAAAAAACAGCGAGTTTAAGACAGTGCTCATTTCGAATTTTATGTGCTTTTATTTTCTTATTTTTAAAATTGTCCATATTTTCACGGAGATATTTTAAAAGTGTTTGTTTTATCCTTCTTTTATGAGTTGTATTACCCTTATTTCTTGTAGATTTATTTGTTTCGTTTTAAGGTTACTGTTTTTTTGATAAAAATACATGCAATTTTTTTGTTGTTGTACTTTCTTTAAATAGTTATTATTTTTAATAAGTAATAAAAAATACATTTTTTTTCATGTTTTTCGTAATTATTTTTCCTATTCTAAAGTATTTCTATAATAATTTTTATCTTCAACTATTGGAAAGAAATGGTATATATAAAATTATTTTCCAGTTTTTCCTCCATCGAATTAAACTTTGATGGATCAAATATTTTAGATTCAGCAAATGGCATTTGTACTGAAAATTTATTTTTGATTAATTCATTTTTCTTCAAATTTCTAAAAGCATTAATTTTAAATCCTTTTATACGAATATTTTATAAGAATAAGTCCGAAGGAAATATAAATTTATCATTCAATTTTTGAAATTAAAACTTCTAAAAGATTTAAAATAACGAATATTATTTTCACGTTTTGGCTATCTTCGTTAAGGAGACATCGTACGATTTAGAAACAAATCTTTGATTCAATGACTTTCAAAATTTTTTTGTTTTTACCTCTAAGTATATGTATTATATAAAACAGATTTTGTGCTCAAAATACAACAAAAAACTAACCATATAATTTTTAAAAGAAAAATTTAAAAATTCATGAAATGATTTTAAAATACTACCTTTCCTATAAAAATTGACGTTCAGATATGAAATTTGATTTGAAAGTACGCCAAACTGTGTATAAAAAAGTGGGTATGGGTTTCCTAAAAACATAATTGATATATGTAAAATATTTTTTTATGAGTAATTATTGAAAATTCATTAAAAAATATAAATTCTAAATCTAAGTATTTAAACAAATAAGTATCGCTTTGTTTCAGAAATGCATATCAACTTTTGTTGGATGTATTTATAGCATTAGTTAGAAAATATATCAAGTATTCGGTACAATAGAGATGAAGTCTTAACATTTTAAATGAAGATAAATTAGTTATTTTTTCTTTTTAGATAAATCCCTTTAAAGTTTTAATTTTCTATTGGGATGTGAATAAAAAATAAATAAACGTTACCATAGCTCCAGTTTTTTTTTTCAAATTAAAACTTTCAAATTTTGTGAAATTACAAATAAATATATATAAATAATTTAGGCTAAAGAAAAAAAAAACTTTTTTTTACCGATTTTTGTCAACTGAATCGTACTGTGTCCTCTTAAGTTATCAGACATTTATATTACAGGGTTATCAGGAATGAATAACCTGATTACAAAATTGAATAATTCCCAATGAATAAACAGAAAAGGATCATTAATACAGTATTGTAAAAATAAAATATGAGATTTTGAGTTTGTAACATTGTTTTTGTCCAATAGGTGGCAGAAATGCTGTAATCAAGATGTTTTTGAAATTGTGAACTAAAATGGAAATGGTGTCCCAACGGGAGAAGGCATTTTGTGTGTTCTTGTTTGAAAAAAGTCTGTCAGTAATCACGGTTCAGCGTGAATCTCTGAGAAATTACCACATAAATGCTCCGACCTCTAAGAGTATAAGAAGATGGTATAAACAGTTCTAGGAAACTATATGCCTGTGTAAAGGTAAGAGTTCAGGGTGATCAGGTTCGCAATGATATTATACGGGTGACTAAAGGAATTCACACAGAACATTTGTGAAAACGAATTTTACTTTATGTCAAGAAACGTTACGGAAAATATTTCATATTTTATCTGTACAATGACAGTTTAGTTATCATTTCCTGTTTAATTATCTGGAAATTATTTAATTTTGTAATCGGGTCGTTCATTTCTGATAACCCTGTATATTCATTTAAATGTCATTTTTTTACATGTTTCCACGAGTCATTATGGGTAAAAAAAATTATCATATTTTTATTCAAAACTAATTTAAATTTGAATAAAGTTCCCGATGCTCTTATTAATCTACACATCCTTAAGAATAATCATTATATTTATTTTTCTATTTGAATTTCTTCTTAAAACAATCTCTCAAGTTACAGAACGTTAAACAGAAAATTGAAATCAATGGATCCCATGCAAACATATTGGTATTCTATAAGGAAATGCTGGTAAAAGAAAACTTGCGGAAGACCGGAAGTAATTAGTAAAGAGTCAGATCTTGATACATGAGAACAGGGTTGAAGTACACAAATCAATAATCAATACCAGTTATCCATTTCTTTTGTGGAGACGATTATTCGTGGGGTAAATAATACTTCAAATAAATTGTGTATAAGTATCACTGATTTAATGTAATTCTTTTTTTCCTGAATAACATAGATTTTAAATAGTATTGTTAAATATTAATGATTTTTAATCCTTTAGTTATTTATGGCTTAGAAGCATTATAAGAAATTTCTAATATGCATTTATTATTATCAATTATACAGCTTAATCTAATAGTTCTTTATTCTGGAAACTATTTATTTATGTTTTTGGTTTTATTTCTTTTTTACTGTTGCACATGAAAATAAGTTAGAAAATAATACAACAGAGAAATATTTCCTCAATTCTGATTTTATATCAACACATAAACATTGTGATTTTATTCAAAATTTAAATATTTTAACTATTTTTAAATATTTTTTTAATATATTGAATTGACAGATAGTCGAATTAATGAAATACGTGAAAAAGCTTTGCTAAAAGATTTTAACTATTACATATGTATAGATGAAAAATGAATTTTTAATTTTATAAAATAATTTGATAAACACAGCATGAGTAACAGTTTATATAATAAATATACACAGATTTTTACACACAATTTAGTGCCATTAAGATATTAACGAAAAATTAATGATACTTTATATTAAACTTCAAAAAAACTTCCAAATGTATTATGAAATAATTAATGTTATTATATATTAAGTATTTCATAAAAAGATGCAAAAAGTGCTCAATAAAAATAAAACAAGGAAAATAAATAATTTAAAATTAAATTTTTAAATCTGAAAATTTATACTTTATATAGAAAGTTATTTAAGTATTGCAAATCAAGGCTGCGATACTGATAAAGCTGTAATACTTAGTATCTTATCCATAATAAAAAATAAGAATATATATAATAAAAAATATATAATAAATAAATAAATACCCAGAATAACGAATTAAAAATAAAAAATACCAGATATTATAGAAATTTCATTAAATTAATCATGAAGAAAGGTATAAATACTTTTTCTAAATAAATTAAGTACTAAAAAAAACAAAGATAAAGTACCCTGCTGTTCTATAAGATTTAATTTTCGTTTCGTTTTCGTTCTCAGTATTAGAAGAAAAGCATCCCAGCATTTGTTTAAAGTTAGACCATTTTTGGTGAAAACAGCAAAAGTTTAATCTTACAAAACTTCCGAAGCACAACAAACAATAAAAACTTCGAGTCCCAGTGAACTTCAATCAACTTTTTAAACTAAATCGATAGACTGTTGCGCTCTTCCAATTGATTCTGCTTTAACAAAAACCAATTCGAAAAGAGCAAAATATCAAGAAACAAAACTTACAAAACTTCAAACCCAATCCATCAATAGACTCCCTGGAGGGAGCACCTATCCCGTAACGGGGACCTTCCTCCCTACTGGTCGACCCCCCAATTTAATAAGTTCAACTCGCTGAAAGGAATCACCCCATTGGATATTTACCTTTGAATCCCGGCGAATCAAAAGCGAGGGACCTGAGGATCAGCAGCGAAGAGATGAGGAACACGTGGAGTATCATGGAGAAAATGACGCGTCCATGGGAGGATGGAGAGCCAGATTGATAAGGGATCGTAAGAGGCAGGGATGAGGATGACTGAGCAGTCATTTAGACACGAGGCCTTCTCACGTGCGCTAGAGGGCTCTCATGTCGTTCTTTTCTCGACCAATCAATACACAATCCTATTCGAGTTGCGTACTTTCATTAATTGCATTCATAGAACCCACACTACATATATAAGGATGAAAGAGAAGTGTAAAAAAGAGGAGAGAGAGCGAATTAAAACAAAATAACAATGGCGGGTCGGTCGGGGTTTCTCATGAAAATGACCGCCGGGTGTAACATTAAAAGCTTAGTTCTCGCACTCGGTGTAATACCCCCCTGGCGAGTGATAGAAGTAGGAAAAGGGGGCAATAAAAATTGGATTAAGGCCCTTTCTCGAAGAAAACGGTAGCGAAGAAATCTTAGTGAGATGCGAGCCGGGGAATTAAAGAGACAGTTCCTTCTCTGGAATAGAGAAGGAGAATTAAGTTCTTTTGGTTTTGTGGAAGAATTTTATAAGCGAGTATTAACTAGGATAATACTGTTATTAAATCAGAAAAATGGAATAAAGAGCTCTGGTAAATGGTATAAGCGGGTTTAATATGCCACAATTAATTTATTTAGATATGAAAGGAAATAGATTCATTTTCTTGTTTAGATTGTTACAATCTCAGTTGTTTTGGATCATTGATAAGATAACCTATTTGCAAGAAGGGTAGGTTTAAGCTATCGTTTTTATTCCAAAGGGAGTAGATTCAAATTTAATCTATTACTCTAAAAACTTTTGGATTTTATTTTAATAATTAATTGGTTTTCAGCAATAATGGTATAATCCTTTGAGATTCCTTACACGGGAAGGTTACCGTTATAGACGAGTTATTGTACATTTTAATAATATATCGATATCAGTATAGCGTACACAAACCTCTTTTGTAAGGGAGCTTATTTAAAAAAAAAATGTTAATGAAAGCGCCGATGGGTAATCTCACCATGGCAAAAATAAGAGATCCATTTGTCTACGGGGGTTGAACCCAAACTGAATCACTTGTACACGTATATACTTCCCTCTGCATATACATGTACTTGATACATACATATGATTCATACACATTTATATCTTCTTCTTTCTCTCTATATAAATATAATTTGTTCAAGGCAAGGGGTTCTCATGTTACGCGATGAGGAAATTCGGAAAGTGGGAGGCCACTCAGGCGCCGTCATCATTTCTTGACATTTGTTTAAAATGACAAGATTCCTTGCTAATAGCCTTCGTGTAGTTTGAACATTCGAGCCGTAGAGTTGCAAGTCTTCTCGTGAGATTGGTGGATAGGGAAGAGAGGTGGAAAACCTCTGACCCTCCCCCAGTGTGTTCTCCCTCAAAATTGGGGTGATACCGAGCTAAATCGTACTGTCACCTGTATGATGCTCAAGGCTACGGAAAACGACAGGTTTACATCTAGCCCCTTGCCATGATGAATTTTGTAGACCTGGATCTGACGTAGTCGAGATTAGGTGGCACAAGAAACAACAACAAAATTGTTACCAAAAACGAAAGGGGTCCATGAGACAATACCCAAAACAAAGAACTTCATGATTTTTCTCTAAATTGAATGATATATAATCTCATAAATAAAAAATTAAGACAATTGTGTTCTAGAACTACAAGTACATGAAAAACATTGACAGGCGTCATTACAAGTGCATTGTCGATGGACTCGGTCCTCACGCGCGTGAAATGTCCTGTAAAAATAAGAGATCATGCACTTTAAGTCTTTTGAGTTTCAAATCACTATTGTTGGCATGGCAGTTTTGCCATTGGGGTTGTCAAAGAACATTGTTATTGACAAGGGTTCGACATTATGAGGTCGCATCGAAGAACGATGTAAAAAAATAATCCATCAAGAGATATGATGTACAACAGGGGTGTCAAACACACACTCATGGCCCGCAAAGAGCATTTCTTGAGGCCCGGTCAGTATATTGGCACACAATAATATAAAATAAAATATCAAAATTTCTCCCGAAAGATAGTTGCAGAGAAGAGATGTCAAATGTCAGGACGTATGCACTAAATTTTTCTTATTATTTTACATATGTTTATTATAATGTATTATTCGAAATAAACCTACATTTTTTATTAATTTTGATTTTCTTTTTACGGCCCACTTTAAACTACACCTTGATTATTTAGCCCAAGTCAGTCTCTGAGTTTGACACCCTTGATGTAGAAGTTAAGGTATCCGAACACGTTGTAAATGACCAAATTCGGCCAAGACAGATATTTTTATTTCTTACTTTTTTGAATAGAGTGTTATTTTTTGGCTTTACAAAACATACTTTGTTTTGTTTTTACCCTAACTAGAGGTCAAGTTACAATAAATTTTATAAGTTTAGAAAAACCGGAAGTGGGTTTTTGATCTACCAGAATTGGGCATTTAAATTGCTCAAAATCTATCATGGCGAGTATGATAACTCAAAATATTACAAATGTATTTGTATAAAATTTTTTGAATCTGATATTTATGTTTTTTAGAGAATGTACTAAAATATTTCTTATTGTATGAATACTTTTTGAGTTATGGTTTGTTATTTAAATAATGGTCTCATAAAGAGAATATCATATTTCTTATAATGTTTACTCAATCAGTTCTAAAATTTTCAACTTTTAATAAAATATTACAATTTTAGCACATTTTCTAGATAAATGCATCTAATTTGTTTTAGAAATACTTTTACAAAATAAGTTTATTACTTTTTTCTCTAATTGCTTTGAAGTGTTTCAAAATATTGCTAAAATTTCACTTATAATTGAGATTTTTGTGAAATTTAGGTAATTTATTTTAAATATATTGTTAGTTAAATATTAGTATTTATTGGTATTGAGTCCAGAAAAAGCCTTTATAATCCTTATAAATATGCTATTTTGTTAAAAAATACTCTAAATGTGTTCGGATACCTTAATAAATGAAGTAATTCTTTATCCTTGATATATGAGAGTGGTATAAAATTATGAGATTCTGTCAAAAACAAATTCGATTGAAATAAGAAAAGCTTACTCTTCTGTATTTAATGCAAATTTTATCCTTAAATACATCCAGATGAAGACTTAAAGTGTTTTGTTTCTCTCTTATTCTAAAATATGAAAATATTTGTTAAAAATAAAACGTACCTACGCCGATGAAAGTATTTTTAAAAATGTGAATATTTGCACGAATTTATTGAATTATTTTCATAATGGAATCTTTACTATTTCTACACTTTCCCTCATTATTTATTTAAGAAATGAATTAAGTACACACTTTTCAAAGTGATGAATAAATTTTAAACAGGCTATGAATAGTAATTTTAATTTTCTTGGATCTCAAAGGATGGCGAAAATGAGACGCGCATTTTTCACTGTATCATTAAAATTTCATGTTCAAAAGCGAGGATGTTTTAAAATGAAACGTATCAATTGAGTTCTTTTAAAGCTAATCTCTTAAGCTTCGGGCATTTTCTTTTCGTCTTTCTCTGCAATTATATTTATTGTTTGTTGGCATGTTTATTAAAAATTTAAAGGGATATCATGTGATTTCAAAATTATTTAAATTGATGACATGTGCTTTGTACTTTGTACTCAATTATATATCGCTTACCCTTCGTAAGTGATATATTTTAAAATTATATTTCGTTGAAAACAGTATATTTTAAAATTATTTAACCTTAAGTAAAGTACTTTTAAGCAAATTTTAGCACATTGCAATATTAATCACATTACTCGTATCTATACTGGGCAAGATTCTTTATTTAAATATTTAATTGTTCTAGTTAAGCATGTTGTATTAATTGATTTATTACAGTACTAATACACGTATAAATTTATTTGTTCATTAATTTTTATTATAAAATTTATAATTAACATGGTTATTTTTATAATAACATTGTATATTTTTAATGGGTAAAAATATCAACACATTTGCTGCACTTACAATCTGCAATGTAAATTGATATCAAAGTACTAGTTGCTCTTAGGAATACATTATTCGTAGATAGTTGAAACAATGTTTGTAACTTATGAACATGCAAAAGAATGAAACATGTTATGAACATCGTAATTGTCTGAGATATCTCTATCACTTCTGAAGTTTCACTGTGGAATAAAGAAGGTCACACCTTTCTAAAAACTAGCATGACATAATGTTATGTCCTGATAATGTATAGCTGAAATAATGTCATCATCTATTAGTCCCAAGATACCTTGGTTGGGAACGGAAATAACACCTGCAGTTATTTGGGATTTAGCATGGACCTTTTTAGAACTCTGAAACTCAGGCAGCCGTAATATCGTATTGTCCCCTTACTCACAAATGTCCTCCGATTCTTCTCATAGAGACCAAATGAGTATTAATTGTCTTCTTTGTCCTAATATGAAGGATGCTGCTTAGGAAATCGGTCTGTTAAAATTAGCTCAACGTATCACCCCACGAGAGTTATTACTTATTACATTATACTTTTAAAAATTCATATATTGTTCAATAGTATGCGTCACAAAAACTTTTATATACTAAAATAAATTTTAACATCTAGTACTATTAGTCACGTTTAAGTGGTTGAGATGACAATCCAATAGTTTGGTGCCAGTGGGTTCAACTCCTAATTCCAATTAAAATCTGTCATATAGAAAAATATATCAACTGTACATCAACATTGAATTCGATTCAGTTAAGTCTCAAATCATATCGTGGTGTCAAAACTAAAAAAAAAGTCTATTTACATTGACAGTATATTTTGTCATTTGTTTCACAATAAAAATTTAAATACTGTCGTCAGTAGTCTTTGCGTAATTGGAGCACAATATCGCCCATTCGGTATAGTGGTTAGCCACGCTGACTGCTGTGCCGTTGGGTCTGGGTTCGAATCCCGGAGAAAGCATGGATGCTTGTAATTGTATAGTGCCTTTGCGGAATGGGGGTACTCTAAATAGCCATGGAGCCACAAGTCCTCTTGTGAGGTTGGTGGGAGGCCCCTGATCCCCAAGGGTGTTCTCCCTCAAAACTGGGGTGAAAATGAAGTAAAATGGACTGTCACCTGTATGGTGCTCAAGGTTACGGCCAAAGATAAGCGTACATCTAGCCTCTTGCCATGATGAATTTCGTGGGCCTGGATTTGACGCAGTCGAGAGATCAGGTTGTATATAAAAATAAATACAACAGAACACAATATTAATTCACATTATAACCACGTTTCCCACTTGAACATCCTGAAAAACATAAAAATTTGAGTAGTTGAGAGGAATAAATTAAATAATATCTTGAATAACAACAAAAAAAGGGGGGGACAAGAATTATGAAGTAAAATAATTATTATTGCACATGTTAGAAATAAAGAGATACTTTGAAAAGGAGGATGAGAATTCAAAAATTTTAGTGTTAATGGAAGTTTTATTTCAGTAAAATGATAAGGCAAAAAAAAAAAAAAAAAAAATCCAATAAAAAATGTAGCCATTATCTCGAATGTTCAAGACAGATGACTCGATTGAAGAAACATTATAGTGAAACGAAATTTTTTTTAAATCCTCAAATTATAAATTTAACAAAAAATTTGCATTTCATATGTGGAAATAAAACGATTCAGAATCGTATAAAACAAATTACCTTAAAATTCGGCGTGTAACACACACTTAAACGCAAAAAATTAAGATCGAAATTTACAGGCGCGCGTTAT
The DNA here is from genome assembly GCA_019973975.1 of Trichonephila clavata. Classification (NCBI taxonomy): domain Eukaryota; kingdom Metazoa; phylum Arthropoda; class Arachnida; order Araneae; family Nephilidae; genus Trichonephila; species Trichonephila clavata. Next base: position 38,624 of record BMAO01018863.1, on the reverse strand, counting down.
ACGAAGGGTATAAAAATCAGAGCTTTAAAAATAAAAATAGATGCAAGTATAGACAAAAAATTACACTTCTTTTATAATAAAAATACTGTTTACTTAAAATAAATGACATAATTAAAGTTCTAGAAGTAAACTATTTTTTCGAAGCCTGGGATAATACATTGAATAAATGACTTCAAAACATAAGAGCATTGCACTTGTGCATTTCAGGTATCTTCGTAAAAAAGGGGATGCGCGTTATGCGTAAAAACTAAAAAAAAGAAATTTTAAGAGGGTTCACCCATGTAATGAATTCAAAAAATCAAAAAATATTTTTTTTCATAAATTGCTTTTTTAAACTGTCTACAATACGGTGATAAAGTGATTTTTTTTAAAATTCGAAGTCGTTATAAAGAAGCAAGCGTTAGAAGAGCAGCTGTTTGGAGAGTTGTGTTGGTAATCGAAGTCTGGGCCCATTGTGTATAGTCGGCTTGATACCACTGACCCTTCTATACAATTATACGTTCATACAAGTTTGTAGAGGTTTAAAAGGAAATATCTATAGTTATTGAATATTTCGTCAAACTTGTTTCAGTCTTCACTACCAGGCATCACCGATTGAGGGTAAGTTAAGATTTTTATTGTTTTAATCGGACTTAAAACTTTAAACGTGTTTTTCAAACTTTCCTCCATCATACCTCATGAACGGTTTGATCAAATAACTTCGAATTTATAGGGTGGACTCAGCACATATATGCGCACCAAATGGATTACGATAATTCAAAAATTCAAAATATTTCTATTTTTTTTAACAAACACATAACAAAAAAAACCCCCTGAAATTCGAAACGTTTTCTTCAGAGGTCTGCCAAAAATCCAATTTTTGATATTTTCAAATGAGTATAGTCCATTCGGTGTATTTAAGATTATAGATTAAAACTCTGTTATTTTTTTTAAATTTCACATAAACCAATCAGCCGAAATTGTGGATGAAGTAAGCCTCCATTTTTTCGAGGTGGGAAAAACATTTATATCATACACTTAAAATACATATAAATAAATGATAAAAAAATGTCTATCTTTTGACTGGTCATCAAAAAAAAATTCTCTAAAGATGCTTAAAAAACAGGCCGTCACATGGGTGAACCTTCTTGAAGTATAGGTGCACCTTATACGCCGGGTTTTACGCGGTAATCATTGTTATTCTTATTACAGAGAAAGAAAATTCATCTTTAAGGGAAAAATACGTGATTCGGTATTCAAACAATTAACCAGAAACATTCCTACACATCCTGCTACGTGTCTTTCACTTAAATCTTTATGGATCAGAGCAGTTCTGTTTCGATTTCTAGTCTAAATTTGATCATCACCGGTAAGTCAATGTATCTAAAGAAAGGCCATCAGCAATCCTCAGGCGAACCCCCAAATTATACATTCAACTTGGGACTGTGGTAAGATAGCAGAGGAAAATCTCCTAAAGACTAGAAGCAAAACAGATTTCATTCAGCTAGCACCATTGATAACAAGTTCTCTTTACAAGTAATTCTTATTTATTTCTCATGAAATGGAATGTCGTAAGAATAATCCGATTAGAATCCTTTTCTTAAAACATTTGAATTGATTTAATTGAAGATGGAAAAATAAAGGGTAGTCTATGGGCTTGAAATTAGATTACTATGGTTTTGATAGTGAATGAAAAGTACCTATAAGTATATGAAAGTAAACAATTGCTAACTTTTTCAAGGAGTTGAAATTAGTTCTATTTTTTCGTCAAAGCTTTAGTCTGCTACTTCCGTTTCTCAGTCTAATAAAAAAGATTCTTTGTATAAGCATGCTAATATAAAAATAAACCCCCTAAAATAAAAGCTGACAAAACAGACCATCGTTATATAATGAACAGTATTCTTAAATGTGGGCTATCGTGGCTTCTTGAGTCAAATGATTATAAATTCTGTGACTTTCAACAATTTTTTTTAAGTATTCACTCTCCATGACAACATTATAGTTAAGTAAACCATTCAACTGCTGATATTGAAATATCTCATCCAGGAAAGACAATGCACTTAATAACAATAACAAATGTATCAGAAACTTTAACTTAATTGTAGCATACGAAAATCTTGCTGTAAACAACAATCTCTCAAACTTTAATATTGAGCATCTATTGTTCAAGAGTACCCTTCATTATATATAAATTTCTAACAACTTGCAATGGAAGACATATATCAAGTATACGGTTATTCTGTGTGTGTAATAACCTTCTTTACTTGATTTTTTTTCCGGAAGTCCTTCAAAAACACATAAATTTTCTTCGGTAGAGTAATATAGTGAAGTGGGTACTTCACGGCCAGTAAAAATGTGCAAAACTAGATTAAAACGCGAATACTTACCGCACCAGATAAGATTGTCTTTCAATAATCTGCTGCCACGCAAGTAGGCAATTCACACTCATCTTAAAATAGCAGTTTCACTTGCGTGGTACTGTAGAATTATTAAGTTCAAATTTTGCGTCGTTATTAGTCATACTCGTTAAAGTTTAACTCATTTTTGTATTTCTTCGAAGAAGAATTATAAAAATTTACGATTTTTCTTAAATCCAAGCGTGTTTGCTTCTATTTAAGTAGTGACAGTGGTAGCCAAGAGGTCAAGGTAACGGACTCCGGACCACCGTGTCATGAGTTCGAGCCTAGTACTGCTGAAGACCCGCCGTGCAGAGAGGTCGATGCACGTTAATTATGTTGAGACTCAAACATCCTCCCGTTCGTGTGGGAGTTAGGAGAGGGCGTACCAGCTTAGATGTGGTCCTCGTCATTTGATTATGTTTCAGAATCACGAGTTCCATCACCAAAAGCCCTCGAGTAGCGGAATAGAATTCCTTCACTCACTTTATATTCAAGTATTGTACTAAATTTTTAAAAAAATAAGTATAATATTAATATTGAGAGGGAGAGAATTTTTCAAAGATTGTGTAATTTATTATATGCTTTCGACATCTTTGTTAAATAAAAGCTGGTTCTAAGCAACTTTCTGAATCATTAAACAGCTGGAATATATTTTTTTCCAGTTTAACTTCTGTGTTTCTAAAAATTCTGATAAAATATATTGCGAAAGACATTTTGTGTAAAATTTCAAAAATTCTATTAAAAAGCAATTTTTATTTTTTTGCAGAGAAAGAAGTTTTATAAGAAAGTTGCATTTATATTAAGTAAAAATATATGCATTCGATATTTGTATTTTCATATTCAGACTTCAAATAATATTACTGCGAAATAACTATCATTTCGGAGAACTATACAATTTCTATACATCATGTTTTTTTTTAATTTATTTATTTCTAATAGAATATATGAAATGAAATATTAAGAGTTCGCATGGACGTTATTTTATCCATTTGTTCTGCGTACCAAAAATTCAAAAAATTACATTATAAAAGAGAATTTTTAAGTAAATAACTTTTGTGGAAATATTACTTTTATTTATATGACTTAATAGTATTTTTAAATTGGCAATGTTAAGCGTAAGTATTGCTTAATAATGAACAAAGTATAGTATAAGGAACGTCGGATTTAATATTGTAATGGTTAAACACTGTAGCCATAGTACAAATTCTAAGCACTATGTTTTTTCCGAAATAGTTTTATTGAAATAAAAAATAAGTAACACGTTTTTATTGCAAAATATAGGAATAAAAATATTTTTTAAATATGAGATTTTCTAATAAACATTTTGTGGTCACCGTTTTATTGCTAATATTATATCAAATATTAATTATAATAATGATAAATGGTGATAGATGTTGTTGTTGCCGTGTCTTTTTCTAAGGGAAGGAATGAAAGTTGCCAGAGCCTGAGACAGGTTGGACTTCTACAAGATAGATGACGACACCACCTACCTCCACAATTTAGGCATGGAACTGGAGGACAGGGAAATATTCTCCAGTCCCCTTCACCCGTGGTTTCTGCCACAACTACCCACAAGACTTTCGGATCCAATTATTTAACGAGCACGTACTCCGTGTGTATTCGAAGAGTATTTGGTGGCAACGAATCCAGGCCTTCCTGTCTGAAGTCCGATGCACTAACCACTAGTCTACTACGGCCCCAAAGGTGATAGATGGAATCCTTATATCCAGACGAATAACTGCAGAAAGTGTAATAAATAATTGTAATAAGCAGAAACCGCGTCGTTTCAAACAATAAAAGCAAAATAATTTTAATTTAGTGTTTTGAGGCAAATAAATTTAAAAAATAATTTATCGAGAACATCACTCTGTTCTTACAATAAGGAATTAGCTATTCCAGAAATAAGAGTAAGTAATAAGGGTAGCACATAACGGTAATTTAAAAATGACTTAGGACATTAATTTATAAATTTCAAATTTATAAGTATAAAAAAAGAAATTAGCGTTTTTTTTTTTAAAAAAATAATAATAAGGTAGATTTAAAATGGGACTGGAATATAAGAAAAAAAAATCAAAATGTTTACTTTTTTTTGTCAATTTAGTTGATATGAAATTGAAACAACTACATATAAGAGTTACTTATAATAGAATGGACGAAGAACAAGTAATAAATTCACAAGTTTATGTAATTGCTCTTCTGCGCTTTCATTTCTAAAAAAAAAATATTAAAATTCGAAATTGAATGCCGTTTAACTTTCGTGAGTGATTTTGGTGACGCCACAGTTTCCACAGAAAAGTTAGTAAGTAGGAGGAAGTTAGCTGAAGTACAAGGAGTACAAAGTTATTAGAGCTATTGAAGGGTTTTCTTCACCAATATCCGACGATCTTTCATATCGAAAGACTCGTTTATACATTCCTTTCGTACCATAGATAAATTCTTTTCTTAAAAGTCTACGTCTACTTTCATAGTTCTTCAGCATACTTTGTGTCGTAATGAACAGAAATGAAAAATACAAAATATTTATCCGAAAAAGTCCTGGTGCATGAATTTTAACATGAAATGTAGTTACACATTTCCAATATATCTAGAATTTTTTAAAAAACTAAATTCGAAATTTATTTAATTTTAAAATTTTGTTCAATAATTTTTCTTGTTATCTATCATGTAATAAAATTAATAATAGTGATAAAATACAGTCAGGCCCCGATTCAACGAATACACTCGGACAAAATATTTTATTCCTTACATCGGTATATATATATAATCAAAATTTCTCTACAAGAAAGATGAATAAACATGATTAAAACTGAAAAGAATTGAAATTGCAAGATAACCAGACAACAGTATTTTAAAGGAGATATGAAAAATTAAAATAATAGTGTTAAATATAAAAATATAAAAGAATGGATGCTACAGTATTATCAACATTGCTGACTTAGGACAGCTTATATATAAAAGGCTTTCTTATGTAAAAGTGGGGTTGAACATGTTTTGTGGCCAGCCAAACTTCCACCTTTCTGTTAATAATACTGAGCAAAAACGTATTGAAAAAAATTGATAAGAAATCTAAATCCATTATGAGAAAAAGGAAACTTTCTTAAAAATTGCATACAGAAATGCAGAGACCGTGCTAAATCTGAATATAATAAACAAGTTATTGCCAGATTCTAGACCCAAATACAAATTCAAAGCAAAGGAATGGCTGAAAAGTAGCACTTTGCATAAGTATGAAAAGAATAGAAATAATAAATTAAGAATTGTAAACATACTACCGTTATCTTAGGAACTCTAAAATTATATGATTTAAAAATTAAAATAAATTAAAAAAAGTAATCTTATCTAAAATTAGAAATTGGGGGATTATTCATTTAGAAATATATATATGTATTGTACATATATGTATTGTACATATATGTACATATTTGTATATGTATATGTATGTATGTATGTATACAAATAGTTATAAAATCTAAGTATAACTAGTCAAGATAGTAAGAAATATTAGCAGAATAGTACAATAGCAAACTCCTGGCCTTAGGAACCAAGATTGCTGGTTTAAGCAAAGTTTTGCGGCTAGCCAATCTTTGACTGTAATTTGCCTATACTCTGGGCCTTAGGGAAAAGAAGGAATGTTAAGAGAAATTTAAATATTACAAATAAAAAACACAATATTATTAATATATAACGATAAAATTATAATCTACTATTAATTACTTGTACAGTGTTAAAATCGATGCAAACTTATTTCGTGAGTACAGCAACAAATTATGTTTCCCGCCAGATACAAAGGAGTATAGTAGTACCACATTAAATAAAAATTAGTAAATTATAGTAAAATAATATTAAGTCTATATGTAAACATTTATAAACCTTAAATATAGAAAATAAGTTTATAGAAAATAAAAAGACATCCCAAACATACCAAATGATATTTAAATAAAATATAGTATTATGAATTTATGAAACATGGGGCACCCCCATCTTTAGATTAACTGTAAAACTAATTTTAAAAAATTGTTATTATTACATATTGTCATTTCATTGAGAAGTATTAGAAACATAATTGTAAAGAAAATTAGCAGGATATCCATGTTCAATACAAAGGTTAATAAAGTTATTAAACATAAATATATAATACATTTATCGCTAAACTAATACATTATTACGATAAATAGAGTTAAAAATAATATTTCTATATATATATATATATACTAGTGTTCAAAATTAAGAGAAATTTTAGATTTTGTCGATTATTTCTCTCTTACGCACAATAATTTGTGTATATTTTAACTTTTAAATGTGTTTTTTTTGTATTATATCAACCCTATTTACATACCAAATTTCATTAAAATCTGTCCGGTACTTCTAGAGAAAGTCAACAAATTCTTAAAATTCTCTTAATCTTGAACAACTGTGAAAAATTGTGTCATACTTTAAATTTAATAAAAGTCTTCAAATATAAATGGAAATATAGCAACAAAAAAAAAAAAAAACTCATGTTTGCTTAGTAATATCATTTGAGTAATGTAATATTATATTTCTCGTATAAATATATTTTCCACTAAAAAATTCCTCAAGACGAAAATACAGTGGTACCACGATTTATGAAGTTCATTCATTCTTGCCGACATTCGATTTATTTCTCGAATAGGTTGGAAAATCTGAACTGAATTTTCCAGTTTTAATTTATGAGAAAGAGATTAATCTCTCTCTCTCTCTCTCTATCTCAGCCTAAAACTTTTTGTAAAAAAGAGTAGAAACAAATATCACACATGTATCATTATTACTTTTTTATTCCTTATTCCAGTTTTTTATATGCTTTGAACAAAAGTCATATTTCATTAAATTTAAAAAGAAATTTAGTTTCTTATTCCGGGTTTTGTAGTTAACTTTTTTCTTCATCAGTTGCCATCAGCCAAAGCTGTTTATGTAGAGTAATTAAAGAAAAATAATCAAACTATACCATGCATGACGTACTCGATCGTTTTTTAGCAGTTTATAAAGTGATTAGCGACGTCATTTTTTAAAGAAACCAAAGAATGGAATTTGTGTAAATTATATTCCTTCGTGAAATCAATTTGCTTAACTAATTTCTCCCATTTTATTACAAATTCTTAAAAAATTACTGTCCTATTTTTAAATTACCTTAAGTGGGACTGTCGAAAACTGAACAAAAAAATATGGACTAATGAGGAGAAAGAAGTTACAGTTATTTATGTGGGATATGGAGCGATAAAGGCTATTATCCCAAGAAAGAATTTTCAAATCCTGTTATATGAATAATTTGCACGCTAGTTAGAATGAAACTTTTAAAAGCTTCTTATGAATTTTGTACATTTTATAAAATGCAAAACTTTGCCTTTATATTTTAGTTTAAATTATTGGCTTAAATATATTTTTTAAAAGGATTTTTCGATTTGGTTTTTTTCAACATCGTATTCTTAAGCAACGCAAGGGTTACTGATGACAGACCTCATAATTTTAAACCTTGGTCAAGTGACAAGAATGATGCCTAAGCAGGCACCCACCTCTTTAAACTTACACACCATTCCAACTTGAAGACTTTACTTTCCCCCCTCTCGACAGATTTTACGTACATGTGTTATCTACACAGTGGGGATATAAAAAATGGAAAAAAGGGTGTTGGTTGAAATTTTAGGCATAACTTAAAAGAAGTAGCGTAGTTATGTATATTATCCAGAGACACATTTGCCGAACTTCAACACAGTGTCTCCTTGACCTACCTCAGTCTTTCTCAAACTGTAGGGCGCTCCCCTAAGGGGGCATTATAACCCTACATGGGGTTGCGAACACATCGAAAAGTCGATAAAAGATTTTAAATAATTATCAGTTTACTGAAAGAAAGCAAAAAAAAAACAAACAAAAAATACATTCTGACATGATGAAAAATAAAATACATATTCACAATGATATAAGATACTTATAAATGTATCAGTACTGCCAAAAGTGTTTGATAATTAATTTATGAATATTAAATTAAATCAAGTTCAGTAAACACCAGTGATTTCCATGGGCTTGCCATATACAAAATTATATACAAAACATAATACTTATCTTGATAATTTGTGTAGTTTATAATAAAATCGCATTGTAGCTTTAGCGTTGAAGTACATTATCATTGCCTTTAATGCATAGTTATTGTATGAAGGGGGGGGGGGGTAATGATGAAAACTATGACTGAAAACTGGGTCTCAAATATTGAAAGTTTGAGAAGCACTAACCTACCTGGATGTGTCCAATGTTTCGCCCATGAATTTGCAAACAGTATAATAGATGTCATCATTAGAGAGAAGACGGGTGTTGAAGATGGTAGTCAAACCACACGTTTGTTCGATATTTCTGTTGGAGCGATGCGGCTGTTGGTCAATGTTGGTTGGAACAGGTTGTCGTGTTATATTACCTCCCCTAACATTATCATCACCTCGTCTAGTGTTACTCATATTTAGATGAGTAGGTGGGTTAACGAATTCACAAGATATCTTTACAAATCACAATATTTATTAATATTTCTTAATCAAGGAAGGTCATATATACACTATTCAAATATAAGAACAATAAAACACAGTGGAAAAGGAGAAGGGGTCACTAATTGCGGAACTACGAAATCTAAACTGAATCCACGAAAGATAAGCGCGTACAATTACAGCTACACACGTATACATAATTACAATTCTTAAGTCACTAACCTGATTTCTTAAACTACGGCAGGTTCGTCTTGTGGGTCACTTGGATCTTGATTGGATCGGATCAAAGCTAGAATTCCCTCTTTAATATACTACTTCTATCTTCAGATTTTTCCGTAGCATTTCTACGGACTAATTTTATCAACAACTCTGAGTTGGATTCCCGACGCTTCGATTCACTTTTCTTTACAAAATCTACCTCTTCACTTGACAACTCTTTCTCATTTAATTTCATTCTCTCCCGATAACTCGCTAAACCGGAACTTATATAAAATATCTCATTTACATAAATCACGCTTTGGCTCCCGGTGGAGATGGGTTGAAATAAATAAAATTTGAAAGAAATATGTAGAGGATTAGTAAAGAACCGTACAGATCCGTCACAAGGTGAATCATGGCTGTACAAAGGTAATGTACTGGTCGCTTGAACGATGTTCAAAAATACAAGGTCCAACGTGTTTCTTTAGAGGGGACGTTGATAAAAAAAATATGAAATAAAATAAAATAATCGCCCGTGTAAAGCGTCAAGAAGATATACGTTTTAACAGAAGTTGACAAAGTTGTGTTAAGCTAACGGAACGTGAAAGACAAATGATAATCTTTTCAACGATTACAGCTCCTAATGATTTTTACCAACGATTCAACATATAAATGGAAAGTCATTGTCTATATATGACTCGGCAAACAGAGTAATCTCTTCGGCTCCTCCTAGTCGTTGCTTAGGAGCGTTTTCAGAGGTGTTGATCCGCATTCGATCTGAAATCTCACGGAGTAGAAGTATTTTCATTGATGAGTCCTGCTGTGAAATGAGTCCTGATTACGAGTGAAGATGTGCCTGGAGATTTCCAGGACAGCGGCAGGATATTCACCTGACTATTGTCCACCATTCGATCCAACGATCAAACGTTATGGTATGAGATGGCATTTAATTTAATTGTGGGTCTATTTTGGGTGTCATTCATGTCACCTTTACAGCAGGGTAGACCTTCGATGAGATTCAATGCCTTATAATGTTGGCCTCTTTTTCACAGGCGTACATTTTAAAGTGATATAATTCCTGGTCCCCTACTGTCTTTCTAGTTCTGGTTTTCGGGTTTCTCTTACTAGATGATTGGTTGAGATCTCCCGATCACTGTCCCATTGAATATGCTTAATAAACAGAAATTTCCAACCATCTCTAGAACATCAATTGGAATGTGAATGACAAGCAATTCCGTTAAATGACATGGCAATTATATTAATCAATGTCCAGCAGGATAACAACTTCCATCAAGGACAGATGTGGCATAATACCTGAGTGATTATTTTTTTTTGCTTTTGTAGTTATAATCCACGAATACGACATTCATTTCCTACAATAATGTAAGCATTTCTCTATATTTTTTATATTCAGTGATGTTTTAACACATTTGGGGACTTAACTCTTATGCTAAGTAGGTCCCACATGCATCCCTTTTAAGTTGACAGTAGGTACAGTATACGTTGTCAAATATTAGTACGAACGATAACCCATTACAAATAAATGTGCGTTTCTCACAATTTCACAAACCTTGGCACAAATTGACTGGACCTAGGAATAGACGCAGTCGACAGTCAAAACATAATAATACAGTCTTGCCACTGTTGCCAGCAAAAAGTGAAAAATTTCCAGTTTTTCTTAAAATCTGTCTGGGAATAACATTTAACAGTTACATTTTTATTGAGAACATGACAAAGATCCAAAAGACCAAGGCCCGGGTCCCATCTCGTTTGACCAATCTTTTATATTATTTTTGCCTTATAGAACAGGGGTTGGAAACCTTTTAGCTGTGTTACACTAAATCAATCTACCAATACGATTCAGCTTGCCGCAGTTTAGGACATTTTTGAAGCAATTCGATTCTCGCGATAATGCATGCAGAGCTAGAAAACAGAGGCCACTAATATAGATTTATAGATTTATTATACATTAAATTTGCATCATTTAAGAATATTTTTATGATAAAAATAAACATATAATATATAACTATTTCTATCAAGAAAAATAAAAAAAATAAAATTTTACATATGTAATGTATTTTTTCAAACATATTTATTAAAATAAGAAATAGGCAACCTTAAGTATAAATACTTCTCTTCATTATAGTTAAATAAAAAGATAAATAAAAATTTTAATGCGAACCTACATCTTTCACCACTTTTCTTCCACATCTAAAAATCAGGTGTATAATAGGTGACTTTCAATTTGACACTGTTCTTATCATTCAGTTGTTAAACAATTTCTTTGCAGACTCGAAATATTTTTCATACGAGGAAAGATTTTTTACTTAGATATGTAGAACCAAAAGCGAAAAGCAGAGTATATGAAATTTTCTCTCTTCAAACAGTAAATTCTCTTCAGCAATGATATTCAGTAATTTACAAAATAGTTGTAAATTTATCTCTAGAGTTGTTCTTCAGACTTTTCCATAATTCCGTAAATATCTATAATTCTGAAGATGCTTGTCAAATAAGGTCCATTACAAATTTGTCGACTTCCATCCACTCAAAAGTTGACAAATTTGTAGAATAGCGCAGAGTGCCAATTAGAACTGTACCGTCTGCCACATGTGGCACACGTGCCATTGGTTCTCGACTGCTGTTATATAGAGTATAAAGATCGCTGCATCAGCACTTTTTTCACACAAAATCTGGGACAGCTTTTTTTAATCATGTACACCAGTTTTGGGAAATGATAATCAGAAAATTTGGAGATGTTCAGCTTAAACAGTTAAGTACTAAAATGACCATTAAATAACCTACTTTCTAATCTAATATACATCACAATTATTCATATTAAGGTTGTATATTATCCTCTATTCCGGAAATCTCGTAACTAATCTGTGACGACAATCCGATATAAATCTTGAATAATTACCCATTAAATTATAATCCTTCAACTACTTTAAGCATATCTAATGTCAACTCGGTTTTAACAGAACGACCATAATACAAACATTAATCAATTCATTCATGATTACCATCCCATTATAGAAACTTCTCGTGTAAATTAAGCAAATACTTTGAAAGCTTTATAAAATTTCAGTTATCAGAAATTGCAATCTATTTGTATATTGCATTCATGTTTAATTTTGCATCTGGATACTTGAAAATGGAATAGTGCGTTAAAATTATTATGTGTGATCAAATTATTATGTGTATTTCCTCTAGTAATTTAAATTGAAAACTAAAAGCAATATATTTTTTTCAATATATTTAATATTGGAATATTATCATGATCCCGGCTGGGTGGTGTAGTTGGTTTTTCACTGCTCTTCTGCACCTAAGGTTGCTGGTTCGACCCCAGCCCAAGTCGATGGATTTTCATGATGCAGAAAATCGACAGCGTCCATGTCGTATGATTATTCGGTATGTAAAAAATCCCTTGAGTGTCCGTTTGGCTTGGGTGCTCTCGACAAAATTAAACCCCAAAGTTCGTTTTCTCATCCTCAGAGTTCAGGTGCCTCCCTCAGGAGAGAAAACTAGGCGTCAAAATTACTTGAGGCACTTGGTATCGCTTATATGGTGTCGCACTAAAAAGGGACACCAGCTCCTGAGGAATGTACTAGGTCTGCCAAAAGTAAAAATACCAATCCGCAGCCCCATTAGAGGAAAAAATATTATCATGATGAAAAATATTGTGTTATTAGAAATAAAGGAAAACTAGAGGAAATATGTACTTGATTTAATATACTATATTTCTTCAGTTATAACGCAAAACAAAATAAATTTTATAGCTTAATTATATAGGTTTATAATATACTAGCTGTTACCCGCCCGCTTCGCTGGGTATTTCACGATGTTTTATAAATTTTACTTGTGATATATATGTATAAATTATTGATATCTAAGTCCTAGCATTAAGAATTGGATTGTATTGAAAAATATACTTATGCCTGTAACTGTCACCTGTTGAAAAAGAAAAAAAAAAGAGCATAACTCATCTAATTTGTATTTCTAAAAATCTCTAAAACTGAAGTATGGAATGATGTTTGCATTTTCGTAACCCTATAACCAAGCGGATTCTCGCAAAACCAAATTTTCGGTGGATCTCTACTCTGTAAAATGAATATGTAAGTCAAATTTCAAGTCTAAATCTAACAGATAAGAAACGGAATTTTTACAATCAATACCCCCGTAAGCCCGTTGAGAGTCGTTTTCCAAAATAACCGTTCTTAGTGGATTTCAATTCAACAAAAGAAAAATGCAAACCAAATTTCATTATTATAGTCCTTGTAATTCAAAAAAATAATTTTTTTGTCAGTATATATATATGGGAGACCGGGGCAAGATGACGAATGCCATAATTTTTCCGTATTCCACTAGGTAGCAGCATCAAATGAACACTACTGGCTCTCCTTTTGGCCGTTCGTTAAACAATAGTATAGACATGCTGAAATCGCCATTTTTGTGTTAGTTGTGAAGCTTTGATTACTTTTGCTGCCACGATATAACTTTTATGCATGTGTAAATAAGCTCTTCTACAGATACAGGTAAGATATAACGTTTCTCTTTAATACTTATGAGTAACTTGGTTTAAGTACTACCTATTACCATGAATAAATGTCAATTAATTGCCTTTCTTCATGGTAATAAGAACGAATATTTTTAAACAGACAGTCTGGGGCAAGATGACTATCCGAAACACGGGGCAAGATGACGAGCTCGTCATCTTGCCTGTGTTTCGGAATTTATTAGATTAACTAGTGTTGTCCATTCTACTAAATTCTGTGAACACTTGTTTGTCTGTGTGTATGTCCGCGTGACCTTGCGCTTCCATCTCATCTGGGGTTAAGTGGTGCATCGGATCGGGAAAGGTTTCTTTCTAAAGGGGTGACCAGAGGAAGAGATTTTTGCTATCCGCTAAACCCCCTCCTAAAGAGGAAGGAATGTAGCAATAATTTGTTGCTTTAGAGCTGCTGGCTTTTACCAGCCACCTTTTCTTTTTTTCGAGAAAACGAATGCTTCCTGAACTTGTAGAAAGAGCCCCACCAGGAATTGCAGGCAACTGTAGTGATAACGGCTGGAACATTGAGGCACTTTTTTCTCATTTTTGAAGCACTTTTATCTTCATGTGAAACCAAGCAAAGAATCTCCTACTCTGTTGATTTTTGACAATCACAAAACTCATATAACTTTGCAAGCTATCTTACATTGCAGAGCGAAAAACATCATCATGGTTGGGTTACTGCCACACACATCACATCGTCTCTAGTCCCTTGTTGTGTCATTTTTCGACCAGTTAAAAACGTACTATAGCCAAGCATGTGACAACTTTATGGTCTCTCATCCAGAACAAACTATCACAGACAAAAATATTGATGAGGTTTTCAGCATCACTTACTTCAAATCATCTACAGTTGGAAATGCCGTTGAAAGGGTTAAAAGAATATGGGATCGAGCCTCATAATCCTCTTGTGTTTAGCGAAGATGACTATGCTGCGGTAAAAACTACTAGCCATGATGCTGTTGGCGATGAAACTGAGAATAATAGTGCTAATTCTCAGATTCCGGTAGAAGAAAACCAACATATAAACCCTCCAGAAAGACCAGAACTTATGGCAAATGCTGATTCCGATGCACCAAAGAAGCCTGTTAGTGTTTTTTTAAAATTTCAAACCATTGCCTAAAACAACATAATGTGAGAAAAAAAGCAAAAGAAAAAAACTGAGCTCTAGCATTCTAACAAGCACACCCATAAAAGAAATGTTAGAACAAAGGGAAAAGCAGAAGGAAGAGCAGGAAGTTTTAAAAAAACAGAGAAAAGAAGCTGGTGAAGATAAAAAGGGAGTAAAACAACTCAAACTGTTCCTGTAGGCCTAAGTCTATAAAATCCAGGCCAAACATTCCAGTTGTATCAACTTCAAAGGACGGTGTTATAAGATGTCCTGCTTGTGAAGAAAAACCCTCCAACAGAAGAATGGATCCAGTGCTGTAAATGCCAAGAGTGTTGGCATGAGGAATGTTCCAATTATAAAAATGGCATTTTTATTTGTGACTATTGTTAGGTACACAGCTAAACACTTCAACATTACGTTACAATGCATTACGCTTAGTTGGATACTTTGTAAGATGTAAAAACACAGTTATCATTTGTTAAACCATGTAACACATTCAAAAGATAAAATATGTTCAACCTTTTTCAGTGTCGCCATCTTGCCCCAGTACTGAGGCAAGATGACGATTTGTTAAGGTTATGAAAAAATAAAATTATCCTTTACTTCTTTTATTTGAAAAATTAAATTGTAATGTATTTTAATACTACAAAGGACTACTCTAACAGTTCATGTAAAATTGATTTTACTACTCTTAAAAATAAATTAATAAAAAACAAAAAATTGTTAACGTCGTCATCTTGCCCCGGTCTCCCTATATATATATATATATATATATACGCCCCATTAATCCCCTGATCCCCCCAGGAGTTGATTTCCGTAAAATACATTCTTAGTGGATCCCCATTCAATGTCATGTATGTGGGTCTAACAATTCAAAAACAGGAATTTTCTTCTATAACTCCTCTTGACCCCTCGCCACCCTTCTTGGGGGTCAATTTTCATTCTACTCTTTGTTAGAGGAACTCTTTTCCATGAAAAGAACATGTCTACCAATTTTCAAGCACAGGTAGATCTAATAATTTAAAAACAGAAATATTTATCGATTACGGCCCTCAATTTCCCGAAATGAAACTTGGTGTTTGATATTCGCGAAACCTATTTTGTAGCGGTTCTGTTCTCTACGAAAGAAATCTGCTTACCAAATTTCAAGATTGTACGTCTAATAGCTTAAAAAAGGGGATAATTATCTATAATGCCCCTTGAACCCCCACTTGGGGGTCTGTTTTTACAAAATCCATTTTGTAGGGGAACTGTATGAAAGGAATTTGCTTACCAAATTTGAAGACTGTGCGTGTAATAAATTAAGCCCCGGAATGCCACCTGGGGGTCGATTTTCACCAAACACATTACATGGGGATGTTTATTCCTTGAAGGGATTCTGATTATCGTATTTCAAGACTAAATTTCCAGTAGTTTAAAAATGGAAATAATTATCTATAACGCCCCTTAAGCCCCTCAACGCCACTTGGGGGTCGATTTTCACGAAACGCATTTTGTGGCGTATCTCTATTCTATGAGAGGAATCTGCTTACCAAATTTCAAGACTGTGCGTCTAATAGTTTAAAAATCGGAATAATTATTTATATCTCCCCTTAACCCCTCGC
This sequence comes from Trichonephila clavata, assembly GCA_019973975.1. Taxonomy (NCBI): domain Eukaryota; kingdom Metazoa; phylum Arthropoda; class Arachnida; order Araneae; family Nephilidae; genus Trichonephila; species Trichonephila clavata. The sequence continues at coordinate 22,302 of BMAO01018863.1, read as the reverse complement.
AACACCCCTTGGGGATCAATTTTCCCAAAACCCATTTTGTAGTGGATATTTACTCCATCAAAGAAACATGTCTACCAATTTTCAAGCAGGTTGGTCAAGTAGTTTAAAAACGAAAATATTTATCTATTACGCCCCTTAACCCCCCGCAACGCCACTTGGGGGGTTACTTTCCCAAAACCTATCTTGTAACTGATCTGTACTCTATGAAAGGAATCTATTTATCAAATTTAAAGGTTGTGCGTCTCATAGTTTAAAAATGGAAATAATTATCTATAACGCCCCCTAAACCCCCGCAATGTCACTTCGGAGTCGATTTTCACCAAACTCATTTTGTAGCGGATCTTTACTCTATGAAAGGGATCTCCTTACCCAATTTCAAGATTGTACGTTGAGTAGTTTAAAAATAGAAACATTTACTTCTAACTCCCCTCAACCCCCGTAACGGCCTTTACGGTTCGAATTTTGCAAAAAATTCGTTCTTAGCGGATCTCTACTTCATGAAAGGAACATCTCTACCAAATTTCAAGTCTGTAGGTTGGATAGTTCCAGAGATATCGTGATTAGTCAGTCAGTGAGTGAGTCGCTTTTCTCCTTTATATATATAGATATAGAGATTTACACACAAACATTTTTATGTTTTATAAAAAGAATATCATAAAATAATGTAAACAGTTTACTTTGTGACGGAATGAAATATTTAGTATCTCTCTACGAGGAGTACTTCGAGAACAAATAAAATATTTTTGCTGCAGTTTCTAAGAAAATAGTAGACATAGAGGATTGTTTTTTAATGTGCTTAATCCAATTTCTTGGTAGGACAATCTTTTTTCTTCTGTTCATATTGCTTCCTGAATCTAAGCACGAACAACTCCAAAATTTTAGGTTGCACATTCATGCCAAATACACAGGATTTCTCCTACAGTTATAAGCATTCTACGTCAATTCAGAACAATATATTTAAGTGAAAAATATTTCTCAAACGTGATGCATATATTAAATTCAGAATATGAAATGCATGAGCAAAAAAAATTTCAATAAACCTAGATTACGACTGTTTGTATTAAAACAATGCAAATACATATCCCTGTAAGATATTGCATGGAGAAGTACTATTTGAATAAAAAGTTAATATTATTATATAATGTGAGTAAATTACATTAAAACTACATCAAAATTCAATACAATTTTTAAATTGTCTTGAAATTAAATAATCTATAAGTTGATTCACTTTAAGTATTATTTTTAAGGATTATTCTTCTAAGTGTGAGTGTGGTATGGAGCAGCCACCGAAGCACCGAGTTCTAAGGGTTCCGTGAGTCGAAAAGGTTTGAAGATCACTGCTATACAGACTAATAAATTTATTAAGAATTAGATTACAGTTCCTTAAATGTAAAATAACGTCGAGTGAATTTCAGTACCTTAAGTAAATGATACAATTTTACATAAATCGATTTTCCAAATATATAAAGATAAATATATATATAAAAACAGACACATATATAAAAGTGAATAGCTTTATAGTATTATCGATTTAAGCATTTGTTTTGCGGAATTCCGTTGTACTTTAAAAATCGAATTTCTTGCTTTTATTTTCAAAGGAATGTATTTTTGTTTTTCGGGGCTACAAAATTCTGCTTAAAGAAATATCGGAAATAATTTTACCGGAGGGAACTTTTCAAAGTGGTTTTGGTATTAACTGCAAAACCAAAAGTAAAAGAAAAATCACAAGAAAAAAATAGGCTTATGAAGAAAATGAAAGAAAAACTGTTACAGATAAGAGTTTATTGATTGAAACTTGAGACATGTACATAAAAAAAATCAATTTGATTCAGCACTCAAGTTAGATATTTTTTTTCTTTTTAAGTTGCGTTCAGTATTATATAGTAATTATAAACTGAAAACATGCACTCGATTTTTTTTCTTCTTTTTTATTCAGTTTCATAATTTTTAAATATTTTATTATGATGGCAAACTAATTTCTTATCCTGAAATTTTTAAACATAAGAAGATAATTAACAGTGAAAATTTCAATAAATTAATATTAATAATCATATTTGGTGTTGGATTTTCAAAATATAATCTGAAATTATATATATATATATATATATAGGATCTTGATTTTTTTTATCAGAATTAATTATTTCTAATGAAATAATTCTAAAAATTACTGGACTACTTTTCGTCATGAATTTTGAGGCATATAAAAATAAATAAAATATAACTAATTCAGGGTGTTAAGGTTTTTTTTTAGACTCTATGTAGACTCCTTGTGTGCCAACAAGTATAACACAAGGCTTACAAACGTGAGTGAATTCTCAATCAATAGTGGTAGGAAGTTTTAAGTACAGAGATACAAGCCCAAATGGGAATCAAAAGGTAAAAAGAAACAAGAAAGGATGCAAATACAATAAACACAGAACAAAATACAAGATTGCTCACATGAAAAAACGGAGACATTCAGTCATTAAAATTATACAATGGTGAATGTATGGAAGCACATGTGTGATCAAAATAAGATTTTCAAAATACAAATGCATAAAAAGCATACATACACACAAATACTTAAAAATATACTCACAGACATATATGTATATATGTACGCACTTGTAAAAAAATCCCAGAGAGAGAGAGAGAGAGAGAGAGAGAGAGAGAGATACATACATACACAGTAAATGTTAGCAAACACACAAAAAAGTAATAATAAAATAATAATAAAAAAATTAAATTTACAATCTAAACAATATCAGAAAAAATGCTATTAATATATGCACAAAACGATGTAAAAGAAGACTTGCTCTGAACAAAGGCAGAGAAAGGAGTAGGCCACGCTATATTTTTTCTTTTGTAGGCAATTCATGAGAGTACGTCTTTCGGAAGAGAATTTAGCACAAGCAAAAATTAGATGCTTGACATCCTGGACTGTCACTGGAGCAAGAACACTGGTCAGTAGGCGACACATTGAAGCGTTTCAAATAGGTTGTTATGCTTAACATAGTTTTTTTTAATCAATGATTAAAACAAACTATGGAGAAGTTGTTTCCTATATACGTTGGAAAATAATTTTCCCGTAAATGATTGATAAAAAGTTGTAAATAATAGATAAGAAGCTGAAAATATTATGTTAAATCTGATGAATGCTAAAATACACTATATTTTAAAGCAGTGAAAATGAATTTATAAGTGAAAATTTGATTTAATTTCCAGATATTGATAAATTTTAATAATTGAAAATGCTTATTCTACTGTTGAGGTAGTTTAAGAAAAAAGAATTGTAATATTAACTATATTAAGCAAAGCATTGTTTATCACAATTAGATGTGGATAGGTATTAATTGTACTATGTTACTAAAAGGTACCTAAATACTAACCTTTTTTTTAAAAAAAAATATTTAACTTGACGGTGCAAGTACATTTTAAAGTTTTCCACCTCTAGGCGGCAGAATCGGTAGACAACAAATCGGTATGTTCTCAGATTCGATAAAAAGGTAGCATAAAGTCGTCCATGTCCACACGTGAACCCCTAATATATTGCCGAGTCCTTTCATCTGATATCGCACCGACAACGGATGGCCGTGAAAAAACAACACTTTCTGTGAGGTGGAACCCCGAGTCAAATTCGAGGTTTTCAGAAGCGATCGTCCCCACCCCTACAGAGTGAAAAGACAGTGCGCCTGAAAATAACGGTTGTCCTTGCTTCCTCCTTCACTATAATCAATATTTTGAATAACTTATAACCAACTGTACTTACTGTAATTAACAGCTGTGGTCGAAGTAAATTAGTTATTTAATTTCTAAGCTTCTCAGACTACCGGTCAATTTTCTCAAACAGCCTAACATTTTTAAAAATCGAAGACAAACAACTACAACTAAGGATATTTAGAAATATATGTGAAAACAATGTGATTTTCTCATGGATACGAAAATTATTAATAACTTAAGACAGGATACAGGAATGAATTTGTATGAATACATCGATTAAAATCTTAGTTATCCGAAATTTTAGGCAACAAAGAAATATGATTTGTGTTGATAACTGGAGTTTTTGAAATATATTAAATACATGTAATAGTTAAAACAACAAAAACAGCTTTGTAGCTATTTTTATGTAAGTATATGGGTACGAATTTTGTGAAATGAATGCTTAAAATACTGTAAATAATTTATATGTGGACGTTTAATACGTTAATATTACTCTCTGATGTATTTATTTTATGCTATTATTGTTGTTGTTGCTAATGCCACCTGTCTGACGTAGTCAGATCGAGACCCACGAAATTCATCATGGCATCGGGCTAGATTGTACGCCTGTCGTTAGCCGTAGCTTTGAGCACCATGCAGATAACAGTACGATTTGGTTTGGTTCCTCCCCAATTTTGAGGGAGAACACCCTGGGAGTAGTCAGGGGCCTCCCATCGCTATTATTGTAATATTCGCTCCTTACATTATAATAGCGATTCAACGGAAATTTGGTGAAATGTTGGCGATAGAGCCAAGTTGGCATCCTTTTTGGCGAGTTGGTGATCATATGAATGCTTCTGGAAATTACTGGAGAAATCTATTAATATCACGATCTATGACGAAAATGAATCTTTCGAGAAAAATCCGTGTAGACTATAAATAGGAACCACTCGCTGAAGTTGAGTCAGTATTGTTTTGACTGTTGAAGATTCCACCAGCGATTAGTTGCTACGATCCAGCGAGTGCTTGCAAATAATCTTAAGCATTACGTATTTGTATTTTAGGGCATTGATAGTTATGTCTTAGCTCTGTAGAAAGTGTGAAGACCTTCCGAGATTTATTAGTTTTGTATTCTGTATTTCAAGAATTGCTTTTCTACAATAAATTTTCATCGCTCCTGAAGAACTGTCTTGCTGTTAGATTCTGATAGCATAAAGTTCTCGAACCCCGATCTACGTAACAATATTTTTAAAGGATGAGATAGAAATCACAATAGAAACGATTGTACTACTAAAATCCAAAAGAGAATTATTATGGCTAATAGATGTCTTAATGGAGTACAAAAATATATGAAACCGAATTTAATCAAAAGAAAAACAAAGGTTCTCTTTAATAAAAAATCTTTTAATATCAGTATAGACTTATACATGCGAAACTTGGTCCATGTCTTGACCAGATGAGAACATGACAAGTATCTTCGAAAGAAAGATTTTAAGATTTATTTTTGGAGGAATTCAGGAAAATGGAGCGGGGCGAAAAAGATCAAATATTTCGAATTCTACAACTCATATAAAGAATCCGACATTGTTAACTTCATCAAAATACAACGAATTAAATGGGCAAACCATGTTGTCAGCATGGACGAAGACCGCACCACTAAAAATGTCTTCAATGCCCGACTCATTGGTACACGGAGAGAAAAGGTAGGCCAAATCTTAGATGGTTTGATGACTTTGAAAAAGATCTCCCAGTTTTGTGAACTTAGAATTGGAAAACACTATTAAGAAGAGGGCTGACCCGTAAAAGGCTTCTTGAGAAGGCCAAGGCTTACACTGGGCTCTCCAGCCACTGAGGGTGAAAGGAAACAGACAGCAATCACCGACGATAAAAATTTCAAATTTAATGCAAATAAAAAATCGATTTAGTTTTTTATAATTAAGAAATAGTTTACAAAACCATATCGCAAAAATAAACAGTTTTATAAAACTTGCAAAAGGAATTTCAAAAAAAAAAAAAAAAAAAATAGGGTCACTGAAAAATTTTCAGTAGCCGAAAAGTTTAAAACTTTCCGATCGAAGAGAAATCCTAAACCCTTAAGTAGGGTAGCAGTTACGAAATGGAATTCCCCCACGATTGATGATACAAACATCAGCGTGGAAAGCCCAGTCCCTGTCTTGTAACATCAGTGCAAGGAGAAATCAATGCCATCCTGAATTCGAATTTGATGAAAAAGAAAGATGCGGTGGTATTTCTTGTGGTATCCTAACATAAAATAAAAAAAAATTAAATGATTAGTCATCGGGCCTGTTTCTGTTGGCAACACTAGGGTAAGAGATTAAACTAAAAAATAGATCACATGTTGTTTTGATTAATTTCAAAATGGTATTATTGTGAAATTTTAAAACAAATTATAAAATATTTCAGACATTTATAAGAGAAAAAAGAACTGATCACATTTTGATGTGTCACATTGTTACTAATATTTATTATATAGTATATATAGAAGGATATTAATTTGTCCCACAAGGATACAAGCAGTGACGCATACTATTATTGATTTCAGAAAGACAGAAACAGTAGGTTTTCGAGTTGCATGATTTTTTCTATTCTATTGTATAAATAAATTGAGATTTCTAAGAGGCAAATTTAATATAATTTCAAGGCTTTCATACGATTTGATTAAAAAAATTGGATAACCAGATACTAACAGACGCAGCATATTTCACATTAGACACTGACTTCAAATGAAAGAGGAATTTATCAATGACTGAATATATATAGATGCATTGCAGTGTTGACTCACATACTTGTATCTTGTTTACGCTATTGTTTGTATAAAAAGTTACTGTACTATATTACTGTAGGCAATTTTGGAAGAATTCCTTGATTTAAGTTAATATTACATAAGAAGTTATGGACCTCATAGTATTTTCATCAAATATCAATAGCACCAGAACTGATACATGCCACATTAAAATTTCATGTGGGATAATTTTTAGGATTTTTTAAATTCAATTACCTAATCACTTTATTCTGCAGGACAGAGTTTGAGTAGATTAAAACGGTGGCTTGACTTGAATATCAACTTTCGTGAACACTAAGCTAATTTGGCTTTGTGAGACATTTTAAATAATTTCGAATTTGTCTTAATGAGTTCTTAAAATGAATTTTATTTTCTGAAGAGAGAAAAATATTCTGTTCAACCCAAATACTTTTACTGCTCACTCAAGGACAAAAATATATGTTAATTATTTACATATTTGATCATTCGAAAGAGTTTTAAATGTTTAATGGTTAACTTTGTTGAAATTTTAAAAAATAGGAAGATGTGTTAGAAATTATAAACAAGATTTTACATAAAATCATGATGCGTAACAGTAATATTACATCCCTAAAGACAGCAATGTGTATTTTAATATCGCTCATATTGTTTAAGAGATAACCGTGAGCTAATCACCGGCATAATTGCAGTCAATATTTTGGGTCCGTAAAGATCCATCGTGTTCAGTCAAGTGAATGGAAAACAAAAACATCACCAAGGAAGAAGAAACTTCGCTTGGACAAAAGCCGAGGAAAAATGCGACGAAACAGCTTGGTGACCCCCCAAAAAATGGATTCCAAGAGTGTTTTGAACAAAAAGACGAACGTTGGAACAATTGTGTGGATGCAGAAGGACAGTACTTTGAAATCTAATACGATTAAATTGTCGTCTATTTTTTAATAGTTTGTATTTGACCTATTCCGGGAAATTTTGACCCTACCATGTATATATTATGACCACATATGGAGATTAATGCATACTTTGAAATGCTTTCCACTTTCGTTTAAATTTTAGTTTAAAATGTTCAGTTTATTTTGAGAAAAGGTATATAATTAAAAGAAACATAAATGAATATGAACATTAGACTTTTTAAAAATAATTTAAAATATATTTGGAATTTGTGTCCTGATCTTTGTCATCCGGTAAAGATAAACATTATTAATTTTTACCACATGAATTGTTCCGAATAATATTATTGAATTTTTTTCAAGAAAAAAATTTGGTCGTGGATATTTGGAATGCACAGTAAAAGCCCTTGCATTTGGGAAGATATTTGCGCTTTTAATTGGATGAGTTATTATGTGTCGGAGATGTCTGGTGGCTGTCTCGTATATCAGCATTTGTACATGGCGAACTCTAATGCTCTAGGATAATATTTGTCACCTTTATACAAACAAAAAGCACTAAAGGTATAAATTAACGTATATTTTTATTGATTGAATTGTAGTGATATAAGATGGGAGAAAAAAAGGCTGGATCATATTGGATCAATGTTTCTGATAGAGCTTAGATTTTTTGTATGGTTAAAATGATATTTTAATTTTTAAAAATAAGAATAATAATTTTTTTTCTTTTTACTTAAACGAGAGCATAATTTTTGACATCTCGTAATATACATTTCCACTTAAATACCATTTCCTTTTGAAAAAAATTCCTAAAATTAGAACTTACTACACACAGAAGCATGAAGTAAGGCACAAAACACAATAAACTAATTTTTTTTAGTAAATTTGAAAAAAAAGTTATTTTTTCTTTTTTAATATATAAATTTATTTTTAAAAATTCGTTGCTATTTAGAGAAAAATTACTTTTGGTTCACTATGTGCACATGTATCCTGTATAGAAGCTCTTTAATAGAAAATCGTGTATTTTATCTTTTTTATGCGATGTGTGTTATAAACTTTTTTATAATCTTATATTACTAAATGTTTGGCTTTTCTTAAAAAACTACAAACATTTAATTACTTTGCACGTTGTATATACAGCTCCCTTGAAAATGTAAAACAATATTACTCAAATTATGCATAAAAAAATTCTGATTGGCCTTCAAGCTGAAAAAAAAATCTTTTACTTTTAGTAATTGCGAAGCAGTATAATATATATAATTTACTAATCAATAACAATGGATGAAAGTAAAAAATAAAAACCATTCCGGTTATTTGTAATATTAATGTTCAAATTTTATCAGATAATCGTATTGTTTCATGAGATACAATGAAAAAGAGAGACTTTTAGTAGCGGGTTTGGCTCTTTATATAATTATTTATTGCCCATTATTTTTTTAATGAAAATCAAACGCAAATAGCTCATTTACACATTCTTCAGGTTGTTGCAGATTATTGAATGTAACTAAAATCTTCACCTTACTTAATTTCGTTTAATTAACATTTATAGACTAGTTTGTAGAGTAGTACGTTAATCATCCGTGATGGTTCGTAATTTTTAGTAATTACTTTCAATCCCTAGAGAGCGTTTAATAATTGTTCTTTTCTTTCTTTTTTTTAAAAAAAAGAAAGAAAAAACTCCAAAAGTGCAGGAAACTATCCAAACAAAATGAGGGAATTATGGGGAAAAAAGTAGTTTCACGCGTCTTCTCATTTGTGGATAATACATTCGATTATTTGCTAAATTTTTCTGAACTTTTTTGCATCCCTATATCTTAATATTTAATCAAGGTTATAATTTCACTGAGTAACGAAAAAAGTGATAAACATGAGAAAAAATGACCCTTTAAGAAAAAAAAAATGATACTTTGCGGATCGCGTTGTTTGAAAGCGAAAGAAAAAAATGGAGAAAATACTTTAAAATACAAAATACCTAATAATAAAAAATACCCCATTCAATTATAATAAAATAAATCATTGTAAAATGTAAAGGATAAAAGAGTAGCATCTAATTTCTTTTTAGTGATGTTCACCTTAACACGATTTTTTTAATAAAGAAAAATAGAGTCAATTACAATGTTAAGAATTGGAATTTTCATGTTATTTTATTTTGACTTTCAAAAATGTCATTCATTTATTTTGTATATAAATTTGAATCATTGTATATTTTTTTGGAACTTGTACAAATCCGCACCTTTTATCTTAACATTCCCAAATATTTCAAGGAGCTTCTCTGATGTTTCCAAGGTGTCGTAAGCGTACTACAGTTAAAATGATTTTTCAATTTTATTTTGGCGAATTATTTTCTAAAACCCTCTTGCTTAAGGAAGAATTTGTGTGCATATACGCATGCAAGTGCATATGTGAGAAGTTGCCAAATGCCGTGATATGCAGCCAATAGTGGAAAATCGTTCCCTCTTCTGTTTAAAAAGCGATTACTGCACTTGAACATATCTTTTGATTTGGCAACGTTTAAAAAAGGGCATGTGGAAATAGACTTCCAAGGGGAGTTGTCGCTTTTGGGGAATTGTAGACTAAATTTCTCGTTTTTGAGCTATTACACCTATAGACTCCAAATTTGACAAGCATATTTCTTTTGTATAGTGTGAGATTCACTAAGAAGGCGTTTTGTAGAAATCTTCCGAAGGGGAGAGGAAGGGGGGGGGGTGTTAGAGATTAAAATTCCCGTTTTTCATCTATTAGACCAAAACACTTCAAATATTTGGCCGGCATCTCTATTTTTTTATTACAAATTCTTTAAGAACGGATTTTGTGAACGTATATATCCAGAAGGCTTAAGGGAGCGTTAGTGATCGATATATTTCCATTAGATATTAAACTATAGGTTCCGAACGTGGCGATAATGCCCCCTTGGGGGCGTTTGCGGCTTTCAAGGGGGCAGTAAAAGACCCAAAGAAAATTAGGGGGCGTTGAGATGGCACGGAAGGGCTTGGGCAGATTAACCAAATATAATCTAAAAAATATTTTTAAAAAAACAATCTGATTATGTACAAACAAAAGTAAACTTTAATACTGTTTACTTATGTTGATTGTATGTATTTAAATCAATTCTATATCACATGTACTGAAATTCAAGTATTTCGATATTTCGGGAAGTAGATGAAAAACTTTAAGATTACATTACATTCAGATCTACATTAAAGTGAATGATATAGTAAATTTTAATTTCTGTATAGAGTACGTGTTTTATTTATCTGTGAGTAGTAGGAAAAATGTTTCGCCCACTGCATTTCATTACATATTATATCCAAGAAACAAATATTTTAACCAGGAATTAACGTGTGATTCTTTAAAGATTGAAACTGTCAATTTATATATATTTATTTTAAAGGAATAGTCTATATATATATATTATGAATTACTTCGTATTATCAAAACCCCTGCCTGTCTTTATAACAGGTAAGCTAAAATTTTATTCCATTCTTTTAAATGAAGAAATTCAATAGCGTTTTCAATTCCAACACTCTCTCTCTATCCTATCTATGACTAAAATATATAATATTACACATTTAAATATATTTATGGCAATAGCTATTTCAGATTCACAAGTAATAAAAATTGGGGCTTTGGAAAAAAATTAAATTTAAAAAATATATTCTATTAGTAATAGGATATTTTTTAAAACTTAACTCTTGTTTTCACCATGTATTATGCGTGTGCACTCTTATTTCTCTAGCGTGGGAAGGGGCGGTATCGAAATATTCGCTAGTAAAGGGGGTGGTATCGAAATACTTACTAGTAAAGGGGGAGCCAGTTCAAAAAAGGTTGAGAACCTATGTATTAAACTAATCTCAGTGGCGCAACAGCCCATGAGAACCAAAGCCTACTGTGCCCATCTATGTATATGTGACTCTGGGCACTGGTGTGCATGAGCGGATATCCGGATCAGGTGATCAGTCTGAAGCAAAATCCCCAGTGTTTAGTCCCCTAGTAAGCTTGGTACTTATTTATCAACCCAATGAATGGATGAAAGGCTGAGTCGTTCTTGCCCTGCCCGAGGATAGAACCCCGGACCCGTGGTGGGGAAGCGCGATACGTTACCTCTCGGCTACTGGGTCTCTAGATTTCGATATTAATCACTCCATTTCTCTCAGAAAATTAAATATTAATACATTACTATGAAACACCCAACGAAGCGGATGTGTAAGGCTAATATATTATAAATCAAAAATGGGCAAATAGTGACCTGCCAAAACAGACTGAATCGAAATTTCTTTTCCGTGCGCCATCAAAGATTCGTCTTGTATTTTTCACTATTAGGAAAACAGAATTCTTTTATTGGGAGAAAAAAAAAGACATGAACGAGTGTTTCTACAAAGGGATCATCTGCAGAGTTTGTAGGATGAGTTCATAAGATATCAGGATTAAAAAAAATATTGAGCCGAAATTCAATTTGCTCTGTTATCCCATTACTGCTGATATTGATACACACATGAGGCGATACAACTTGAACTTATTGACTTGCACACAGATCACAGAGTGAAAGAAATGTTTTATGCAGTGACATTTAATTGACTTTTACAAATCTTTGTCAGCTTAAAAATATCCATGTATGAAGAATTTTGATTGGAAATTGTTCTTTATATTTTAGTCGACATATATTTATGGTCATTTTTTTTGCATGAAGATGAACCAGAGTAAATATAGATGTAAATTGGGTGACATAAACTTGCATGCTGTGATGAGAATTTCAACAAGCAATTTCCCTCCTGATTTTTTTTAATGGGAGTAGAATGTGACAGGGTACATTAATCTCATGAAACCGATCTTAAAAGGAAATGTGTTTGCATCAATAGATAATACAAAATTAGATCAGTAAATAAATTGAATAAAACTAATATCGTTTACCATTACGAGGGTGAATTGGAAATTAAGTTTCCTCTTTCGACTTTGATCAGAGTTGTGTATGAAAGCCACAAACATAGAATGAGACATTAAAGATAACACATATATCTTCCACTTACATACCAAGTACATTCAGAGATTTGTCATACCGAAAGACGGCATAGCAGATGAACACACAAGACACCAATGCATTATTCGGTAGTACATTGGGCACTACCGGGGCGTGGTACTGTGCCGCCCTGTTGAAATTGAAAGAGGTGATTCGGAAAAAGTGGCCCAGGGTTCTCAGATCTGGCGTTCTGTTATTGAATGTGACTCGGTGACGGCATCGTAAATCCATATTGCAACTCTCGGTTCTATGTGTGAGCGCATACACCATCTGCCATACATTCCTCATCTCTTACAGATTTTCATCTGTTTCCGGCATTGGAGAAGAATCTCGCCGAAAGGCGCTTTGGAAGCAATGCTGAAGTCAAAGAAGCCGTTAAACACTTCTTCCGTATGCAAAGCCCTGAGTTTTTCCTGGAGGGCTTTTTGAAGCATGTCAAGTGGTATGACAAATGCCTCAATGTTGGTGCTTATGTAGAAAAATAAACTTGTGTCTTATCTTTAATGTATTATTCTACTTTTCGACTTTTCTACACAACTCTGAGCACAGTCGACAAGAGAAACTTATTTTCCAACTCACCATCGTATTTAGTTTATATTCAAAAATTTTTTCTTATAATGAATGCAGTCATTTCAAAGAGGTGCGGCCCTGCGCTATCCTCTGCTTCCCCAATATGGCACACGAGCCAAAATAAATTGACCACCCCTGTCATAAATAAACAATTTTATCTCGCAAAACATATATTTCATTTTCTTCAACGACTTTTTTTTGCACATGTAACAAGCCTACTTATTCAAAAGACCAAACTTTTTCATTACGCAAAATATTGACAGAAAATACTTTTTAAAAAAGTAGTATCATAAACATTTAATGTGAGAATCAAATAAATGATATATTCCCTCAGACGGCTGTGCTTCAAAGATTTCAGTATAAATAATTTAAGAATATTTCAATCCATCAAAAGAAGTTGGCTTTTGGGAATTCCTTCCGTTGAGACATTTTAGCAGAAGTTTTATCCTCAGCTTTGATCTATGTTATTCAACCATTTATTTGAAGACACTTTCTATAAAATAAAGATGAAGTTAAAAGATTTATGGACACAAGAGAGGATTATTGGTCCACGACAGTGATATATGTTAACGTACTTTTATTTAATGGTAGTAATAGATTTAGGCTAAAACATCCTGTTTATCTTAAGCTCATAAAAAACAGTATTTGCACCATAATGTAGCCCATAAAAAGTAAATGTACGTGTATATTGTTTGATAATATAAAGAATATGGTTCTTTAATAATCAAATTCTTTAAGTATATTGTATGTTTTGTAGTTTTTCTTACTAAAAATAATTCTGTACTTGGTGCATTTTAAAAGAAAGAATCTCTTGATTTGGAGCACAATATTGTTGGAATTTTTTACCAGCAAAAAACAACCAACAACTCATATCCAAAAGTTTTCCAAGAGCTCTTCAAATCGAAGACTAGGAAATTACATAAAGTTTTTTTTTTAAAGTTAGACATGAGAAGATAATTAAGTATTATTAAAAATATTTTCGGGAGAAAAATTTAGAAGGAAAATTTATTTTTTCAATAAGAAATTACAGAATTCCGTTTATAAAAATTCCTTACTATATATTGATTTTTCATCAAGCTGATTTTTTCTAGATATTCATTTTTGGAATTTATGTACTCCTGTTTTTAAAATATTGAATTCAAGCTTCGGTAACTTTTATTCATATTCATTTGCAGTAAAGCTATGAAACGAAAAAGTTAAGATGACTTCGTGATCAATAAAGTATTTTTTGCTTAAAATGTGTGTGTGTGTGTGCATGGCGTTAAAACCGAAACTTATGTTATACAGATTAATCGTTTCTTTTATAATACAGACTATTCTATTCTTTTATATATAATACAGACTATTCTATTCTTTTATATATAATACTGACTATTCTATTCTTTTATATATAATACAGACTATTCTATTCTTTTATATATAATACAGACTATTCTATTCTTTTATATATAATACAGACTATTCTATTCTTTTGCAATTCTGATAATTCGATTATTTAATATGTAATGCAGACTATTATATTCTTTTATAATACAGACAATTATATTCTTTTCTAATGCATATAATTCGATTATTTTATAAAGCAAATAATTCGTTTTTTTTATAATTAAGAATATTTTATTATTTTATAATGCAGACAATTCGATTTTTTATAATACAAAGAACTCGATTTTTTTATGATACAGATTATTCGACTCTTTCATATAATACAGACTATTCTACTCTTTTATAATGCATGTAATTATATTCCTTTATAATGCATATAATTCGATTTTTTTAATACAGATAATTCAATTCGTTGATATATAATACACACTATTATATTATTTTAAAATGCAGAAAATTCGATCTTTTATAACCCGAAAAATGCGATTCCCTTATAAAACAGATAATTCGATTTTTTAATGATGAAGGCTATCTTTTATATAATACAGGCTATTTTCTATTTTTTTTATAATGCAAAAAATTCGATTATTTTATAATACAGATAATTCAATTTTTTAACGATACAGATTATTTGAATTTTTTATGATATAGATTTTTCCAGGGATGGGTAAATAGTGAATCTCCAGAACAGCCAGAAAACCAAATCAAACCAAACATGTCCTGTAGATTTTGGTCAACATATATTTGTGAGCAATTGTTTTTCTGGCATGAAGATCCACAAAAATAAATATAGATGCAAGATGGCTGACATTAACACTTGCAGGATGTAATGAGAATTTCAACATGTAATCTCCCTCCTGTTTTCAAAAGAATGTAGAAAAAATGATAGAGTACATTTGTTTCATTGATACCAAATGTGCTTTCAGCTACACATTATATGAAACTATTACATTAAATAAATTGAATAAAATTGTCACCATCTTGTTTAACATATTTATTGATTTTTATTGTACAAGTTATACAATTTCTGAGATTCAAAGTAAATGAATGTTATCACTTTAAAAAAGGAGTGAACCTCCGGTATTCCTCGCTTCGACAATGTGGCTCTGAAATTAAAATAATTGTCTCTCTACCCCTGGATTATTTGATTCTTTTACAATACAGATTATTCAATTAAACAAATTATTTCTGAGGCAAACAAATGACAACGAAGTGTTGTCATTTAATTGCCAGTTTAGCGGTATAAAACATAGAATATTTTATAACCCATTTCGAACACAATATGGGAACAGATAACAGAAGTAGGCTTATTTTCTGTTCTGAAAGAGAAGCTGATATTCAATTTAAAGATGGCGAAGTAGGATCTTGAAAGAGACGAGTTTTATTCAATTCCTACTATTAGTTCACTCTCTCGCTCTCTATATATATCTTGCTCATATTTTCAATCGTTCATAAAATACTTTAGATTCATCCATTCAAGTTCAAATCCATATTTTAAACTTGTAATGGAGGACACTTGATGTAAATACAGTTTATTCAAACATCCATTAGTTAAATTAAAAAATTAATAAATAGTAACAAACCAAAATAATAGTCCAACAGCATGCTTTGAAAGGAAAATTGTTCGTTGTGTCCCTGTAGGGCAATCGATAGCGCGTTGGTCTACTAATTCGGAGGTCGTGAGTTCGAATCTCACCTGGGTTGGCCAAATTTCTGAGAATGTGAATTTTTTTACTACATTATTTTATCAGAATAATTAAATTCAATTAATGAATAAGCAGTAACAACCAAAATAAATAGTTCAACACTCTTATACAGAAAGGAAGATGAAAACAGCCTTCTATATTTTGTCCCTTAATATTATGATCTGTCTTATGTATATATATAGATATTTATATTAATTGTAACTCTTTAATAAAAAGTATCTAAAATAAAAATTTTCTTTGTTAACCTAAGTAGGAATTGACTTGAATTTTTTTTTTACTTGTTTTTGTTGAAAATAATACAGAAATTCAAATTCCGTTTGAAGCAAGTGATAGCTAATGATTTTTATTCATAATAGACTAATTTCAATTCAGTTTAAAATAAATGGAAGCTTTTTCTTGAACTATTTTAAAGGATTGAACAGTATATCTATCAAAAGTAATAAAACTCCAAAAATGGTAGTAATTTGCAATTTCAAATTGATGTATCACAAATCACATTGATAACCTTATCCCTGACAGACCTTATCCCTTATCAGTTGACGTTTTGTGTTTAATTTGAGTCTCATTATAATATATAAAACAAGTTCCTTGACCTCGAATTCTTTCTCTCCGCTCTCACTAAAGCCAATATTCTGGTTTTTTATCGTTCTTTATTCAAGACGTCGACATCAACAAACGAAGCAAATAATAATAAATAAAAAAAAATTATTTTCCTCTATTCCAGATCTTTTTATTCATCGAATAATAATAAAAAAGGGATAGATTTTGGCGTCCCTACGCTTTGAGATGATTCACAGCCAAGAGGTTGGCACATAAACTTGGATCCTTGACTTCTTAAAATATGAGAACTCCGGAAATGTCCTTTAAAAGGGCTTTTGGCGAGATATTTCTTTTCAGTTTGTTTCTGCTTTGTATGAATACTTTTATCTGAAATACAGTAGAAATGGAAACGTATATTCTTGCATTTTATATTAGTTTAATGAAGTATGCTTCTAGAATGGAGTTATTGTTAGAGAGATAAATGTAAACTATTCCCAATTTTAGAGATGATAAGCGGATAATAAAAACTGATGCCGCAAAAAATTTTGAAACTCCAGAATTTTTAAAGATATTATTTCTCTCGCAAAATAAAAGTGAATTATATTATTTTACAGTTTTGTTATTTGAACTACAATCAAGACTTTGTGGACATTTTAAAATTAATATAGAAGTTCAACAAAACAGATTTTTTAAAACTAAAACTCAATTTTTAGCATCAGAAAGATGTTTCTTTTCAATGGAATTATTCTTCTTATCATTAAAATTATTTATTCTCCTGTTTTGTTTTATACTAACCCCTTAAATACCGCAGGCGTATATATACGTCTCTGTCTCCCCACTAGTGAGTTAGTTTCCCTGACGTATGTATACGTCTTCCCAAAGTACGATATTTTCTGTGCGCTGCTACCAGTGAAATTACTTCGGAGGCTTTGGAATGCAATAAAATGACCTTGAAATTGTTTGCGAAGGACTTACTTATTTCATAGAAGGATTACCTTGTTTTTTCCTTTTGTCCCCCCTACCCCCAATACCCCCAAAACGCGCTTCTATGGAAAAAAAAGGTGGCACAGGGGAGCGAATAGCATAACTTACAATCGGCAGTTAATGGGTGAAGCATACATGGAAAGAATCATTTATCTCTGAAAAATAAGCGATCTAAAACGCTTAAATGTA
This sequence comes from Trichonephila clavata, assembly GCA_019973975.1. Classification (NCBI taxonomy): domain Eukaryota; kingdom Metazoa; phylum Arthropoda; class Arachnida; order Araneae; family Nephilidae; genus Trichonephila; species Trichonephila clavata. Next base: position 4,569 of record BMAO01018863.1, on the reverse strand, counting down.
TAAATATGAATAAAGATAATCTAATTGTGTAAATGACCGAACGATTCCAACAAATAAATTGTCACTCGGCTCGGGATTTATTTACTTTCGTACCATATCTGGTGATTTCTATTAATTTGGGGTCATTGTATGTACTAAGATTACGTCCTCTTTCTAAGCATTTGTCTTTAACCCTTTTGTCCCATATTTCGACAAAACAGTTTGGGGTTGCAATGTTAAATAATATTCAGTAGTAAGTTTTAAGTTTTGAAGAAGCTCACCATCTCATTCGTGTTCAACCATTGTTCCTATCCTAAACAAACTTTATTATACCGAAGGTAAAAGAACTATTTCTACGGATGTGTTGGTGTCGTTATTCCTTAAAAGTCATGCATACCACTCTATCAGTTCAATGCTGTTTTATGACGTCTTATGAATGCTTTCATTTTCCTTCCTAATATGTTTCTATATATGGGGATATTTTCAAATATTACACACACAGACCCTATGTGACAATCAAATATTTGGATCACCGGTAACATCCTTCTTGGCAATTATGTTCACCAGATCTTTCACAGACTACGTGTGTTCAAAGTGTGGTAGATTACTGATGATCGATTATAAATTCAAATTTTTGAACAATGCAGAACTGTATTTGAAACAGGCTTGATAAAATTCATAGGAAAATTTATCGTAGGCAAATTAAGTTTTCCATTAATTATTCATACTAGTATTATTCCGAGTTAAGCCACTGAACTATTTCAGTATATATAAATACGATAGAAGTATGGAATTTTTATGATGTTTGGAATTTTTACAAAAGATATTACTCAAGGGAATATTGCAAGTAACAAAGATAATTCTTTACCTAAACATAAAAAATATGTAATAACAAAATATTAATCAATATGTATCGGTTTTTGAAAATGTTTCCAGCGCTAAAAAAAATAATAGAACAATCAATAAAAAACAATCAAAATTCAGTCAAAAATCAATCGAAAATCAGTCAAAAATAAAATAAAATTCGGTCGAAAGTCAGTCAAAAATCAATTTACCAGAAAATCAATAGTAATCTAGTAAAATCAATCAATGTAATAAAGTTTTTATGTCAATTCGTAATACGTAGCAATTGGTAAAAAATTAAAGAAAAATAATAAAAAAGAATATTATTCCAATTATTGCCACATTTGTTCATTTCTTCATTATGTAAAAAAAAATTACGCACAGTTTAAGTCTTCTGCTTTTTTCTAAAGTGAATTTTCCCTTTTTTCATTCAATATCCGAAATCGAAAGATTTTTCAGAGGTATCGCATTGATTTTTAGTTCAAAAATAATCTATTTTCGTAAATCTGGAATTGAAATGAAACTATTAACTACATAGCCCAATAATCGTTTCTCTTTTTAAAGGGATTTTTTATTCTGGCATTAAATGGGAAAATAATGTGCAAGAACTATCGAACTGCTTCTACCCAAAGGTCTTCAATAATTATTTATGTCCCTAAGCAGAAAAAGGTTTTCCCACTGCGTTGCAAATACGCTTAAAATCCTTTTATTCTCCCGTATTTCTTTCTTATCATCAGTAAATTATATTTGTCTTCTTCATTTCAGCCCTGTCTAAATCGATTGCACAGTTGTGTCAACTTAAGTAAGCAATTTTTCTTTTTATTTTTATAGGTAAAAAATAGCTTACCTTGATATAGGAAAAGGCGAACTGTTCCCTTGTCACAATACAATATTATAAATACAAGAGTATATAACATAAACACATAAACATAAATAGTTTTACCATTAATGTTTTGTTGAAATTCAATTTTTTTAATTATTTTATATTGGACAGAACATTTTCCACAGATTTTCCTCTGTGTTGTTATTTATTTGTCAAAGGAAATAAATTGTACTTATGTTTTCTAAATGTCTAAATCATCTGTAATAAGGATTTTTCTCTCAAAAATTAATTCTGATAGATAGGATTCGGATTCTAATCATTTTTCTCTAATACAACCTTCTTGTTCTCTAAATAAAAATTACAGTAAAACCTGATCTAAAATTTCATTAGACGATGAAAGAACTGTTATTTTTAACTAAGTATTTTGCTATGCGTTTTTTATAAATAAAAAAAACTTACTAATAATATTATTTATTAGCTAGGGTGTTGCCGAATTCGACCGACAAATTAAGAGGGGGGACAATAGGCAAAACAACACCTTAGAACATGGGGTCGCAAACCTCGTTTAATCCACGTAATTGGCAAAAGCAGTTATGGAGGGTAGGATGTCGAGTTGAATGAAAGGGGCCAAAAAGAGGTAAGAAACACATTTATTAGACATAAAACATGCTTACGATACGAACAAAATGCCTCTCAGCTATACGTCAAAAATGCTGCTCTGTCTTGTTCACTGAATGCTCTAGAGGACGGTAGGCTGGGAATGAAGCTCCGCCCCCAGGGTGATCCCCTCTCGAAAAGTTTGCCAACCTCCTTCGATTCGACTTTATGTGGTCCCCTACTTCTTCCCCTTATGATCCTTCAACAGCTTCAGTCGCTTTGTGTACTAAGCGTTTGGGAATATGGCCTCACTTCTAATCAACAAGTGTTTGACACTTCAATTATTATGGAAGAGCCAGGTGGCATGGTGCCAAGCACACCTGATCCGACTAACTTGAAGTGATTGTCCAGGAATTGTTCGAAGTTGCGGCCGCGTAGGCCAGAGCACAGTCGACACCGATGTATGGAGGATTGTCAGATGTGTTCAAAATATCTGGTGTGTTTTCGGTTTCAGCTGAAGCGACGACGATCTCTCTATTTAAGCCACTGATGTCTCACACACAAGCAATTTCATGTGGCCCTAGAAAAAGAAATGCAACGGATTAATGTTCGAAGAGCGTGGAGGCCAAGCAATAGGTCTGCCACATCCAATCAACCTCCCGGGATATATAGTGTGAAGGTGGTTACGCATCGCAATCGAAAAATGTGTAGGTGCATCATCGTGTATGGACCACACGTTCTGGGAAGCAGTGGTAGGTATTTCCTGCAGCAACTTTAAGAAGATGTGCTGTAGGAAAACAAGGTATTTTGTACCATTATGGTATTTGGGCAGTATATGTAATTTATCACATTCGGTTTGCTATTTGACTCATTTTCCTCTCGGAAAGTGACTCATTTTCCTCTCGACGGCTTCTATTATTGCGATTTTCACCAACTATACGTGGTTTGGGATTCCATTTTCTGTGGTAATTTGTCGTTCCCATGCTGCTTACTATCATACCTCTGAATTTGTCGGTCCGATTCGGCTACACCCTTTACATATAACTTATAAAACAACTTATTAAAGATTATTGTATAACTTTTTACAACACACACATAATTGTGTAACCCTTGTGACGGATCTGTACGCGACCTTCAAACTAATCCTCTTGGGGAAACTTTGGAGCTAGCATTCGTGTTAATTCACAACCATCCCTTTCAAGAAGAAACTTTGATAGGGAGATTATTTTGACTATATAAAGTCAGGGTTTTGTAATTGTAAGATAGAAGGAGCGGAGAAGCTGTTGTGGTGATACGAAGGTGAAATTTAATTCATTTTCACAACTTGAGTTAAGAACGGAGTTTACCACTATACTAAATTAGTGGATTGAGAATTTATAGTCTATGATAGATTAGGTTAGATTAAACTGATTACTTGCGCTTGTTCACTTAGGGTTCATTGCCTTTTTCATATCACTCCTAGGGCTTCCTCTTGTAGTTTAATTTGGGGTTGATTAGTGTGCTTGAATAATAATAAAATGATAATTAATATAGAAGTTTCTGGTCATGCTTTGTTTCCCCCTACACCCTTAGGTAGGCAAGACGATGAGGGAACAACTTCAAATGGAAGTCGCTCACATCTTTTTCATTTTATAATTCTTTTTTTTTTTGGTTTTCGGAATGTTAGTGCTAATAAATGATGATTGTTAACTATTTACTAATAGTTGTGGATTCTTGATTTTTTTTAGTCCAAGTACCAGAATTAAAAATCTACCTCTGTTATTTTCTAAAATTTATATTACTGTAGTTAACAAGTTAGCCTGTCTTAACTGTCTGTTTCATAACTACAAGTGTTCAAAATTAAGGTTAGCTTTTTGGTTGAATTGCTCTTAAAGTAGAGAAATAAAGCGAACATTAATGTTTCTAAATAAGAATGTAAAATTCTAGCGTCGATTATGTAAATATACTCATTCTTGTAGGTTGTGCATTTACAGGAAAATGCACAGGTAAAAAAAATTCAAAGTGCCTATTTCCTCACTATGTTCATTCACACTCTTCGCTAATTTTTAACATTCGTGGACATTTGAAAAACAACCAGTTTAGTTAAGTAACTATAACTAAATAAAGTTTCGAATTGTTTGAAGATTACATTAGAGAGCATGATTTCAAGATACTTCATTGCAACGCCTAATGTGTTAGGTGCAACCTAACAGTTTAATGAGGTCTAATCCATTGAAATATGTTATAGACAAGATCGTCCATGAATCACTATGATCAATGAAGATTGATACTTGATTATTACAACGAGGCGTTGCACATAGCTTCTCAGTTTTCTTGTGAACTTTATG
>BMAO01018862.1:0-16160 GCA_019973975.1 Trichonephila clavata | reverse complement strand
AAATAATAAACTAACAAATGTTGACCAGGTTCATTGGCTAAAAAAATGCGAGGTGACTAATGCTGCTGTACTTGCATTGGGAATAATTTAAATATTATGGTCTCTGATTTTAAAGAACAATTTTCTGATTTAAAACAATTGGCTTTTCAACATGGGTGACGCAGCCAATGCTAGCGAATATACCTAATATTTCTATGCAGTACCAAGAAGAACTCTCGGGAATGTGCAAAATGATGAAACCGTTAAAACTTTATTCAATAAAAAGGATTGATGGCACGGCTTTGTGATGAGATAGAACCAAAATCCAAATCAAAATGATCACAAAATAGTTGTAGTACATCAATTGCTGTCATTATTTTAGGCACTAAAAGGCAGTTCGAAAAGTAAATGTTTAGAAGTAATGTCCTAATGCTAAAAAGTTCTGCTTGACCATTTTTGACTCATGCGGTATTGTTAAGGTTTTCATTTACAAGGAAGAATTTAAGGCTTTTCGATTTTAAGTCATTAATCCTTCAGATATAAGAAAAATCTAATATTTAAGGCATTAGTACATCACACACACAATAGGTTTTTTTTTTTTTTTTTTTGTAAATCCATGGTTTCCATTTTTAATTGAATGGTTTGCAAACTTTGAAATGCTAGTTCTATGACTATTGTGAATATTTTTTAACATGCTTATCTTTTAAGTAAGGTCTAAAATTAAAATATTTATTTTCAGAGTAAGATGAAAATTAATGATCCCGTATGAATAGAAAGGTTTATATTATTACTTTTTAGCGCGTTTTTCACGTAGTGGAACAAAGCGCTATTAGGACGCAAAACTTCGTCTTCGTTCCATATTTTGTCGTAGCTTTTTCTCATCCACTAAGCAACCAATTGACCTCGGGTTTTTGGCGCTTGGTCGCATTTGTGCCCTAGATGAGCCGAATAATATTTAATTTTTCCCATAATTTTCCCGAATTTTCCAACAAATATTCCTGAATTTCGCTAGTTTATAACAAAATTTTCTCAAATTTGCTTTTTTATAGTTCTGATACAGATTTGTGTCATTATTCCTTTTCAGCTCAATAGTAGTGCATTGAGAGGAGTGGTACACACTACTTTCTGTTAGTTTGTTGCATTATTGTTAAATATATATATTTATACAACATGTGAAAAATGTTTTAAGTAAATTATCATTTAAAAAGCCGACGATCATATACAGTGTATTCAAATTTCCAGGATTGCCGCTAGTAAAACAGTATAGGTAGCGCAATTCATGGAGCGCGTAGCAACAACCTTCTCCGACGCATGCGCGAAGTTTTATTCCGTTTGGATGAGTTCCAACTTCTCAGCGTTCACTCGAGTGTGGTGTGTTATAGTGGTCGTGTCATCGTTAAAAAATGGAGCAAAGAACGAACATTAAATTTTGTTTAAATTGGGTAAAACGGCCACAGAAACCTATGAAATGATTAAAACTGTTCATGGTGACGAGGCTATGAGTCGTTCGCGTGTGTTTGAGTGGTTTGCAAAGTTTAGAGATGGAAGAGAAGCGATGGACGATGATGAGAGGTGTGGTCGTCCACGTTCGAGTTGGACTGATGAAAATGTCGAACGAGTGCAAGCGTTGGTGCGCTCAGACCATCGAATGACGATAGAAATGATTGCGGAATTTTAAACATGAGTGTAGGGTCTGTTTTTACGATAATTACGGAGGACTTAAAGAAAAGAAACTCTGTGCGCGCTTTGTGCCACACACTCTAACTACGGAGCAAAAAGAACATGGAATTGCTTCTTCCGAAGATTTGATTGCCGCGGCCGATGAAACCCTAACTTTTTGAAAACCATTGTCACCGGAGACGAGTCGTGGTGTCTCGAATATGATCCGGAAACTAAACGCCAAAGTTCGGAGTGGACAAGTCCGGGGAAGGGTCGACCGATGAAAGTTCGTGCGTCAAAATCAAAAACAAAGACGATGCTGCTCGTGTTTTTCGACAGTCGAGGAATTATCCACCACGAATTCCTTCGACAAGGGTCCACTGTCACTGGTGCCTTTTACAAGGATGTGCTACACCGGCTACTGAAAAGAATGCAGCGTGTGAGACCCGAAATGTTGGACAGTGGAAACTGGTGTCTCTTGCATGACAATGCACCGTCACACAAATCCATCATTGTTCAGCAATTCTTGGCGCGCCGGCAGGTTGTAACCATCGACCACCCCCCATATTCACCTGACCTGTCCCCTCCGGACTATTTTCTGTTTCCAAAGTTGAAATTGAAGATGAAGGGACAGCGGTACGCGTCGGTAGAGGACATCGAAGCGTCAGTGACAAGGGACCTGCAGAGTGTTGCAGTCGAGGCGTTCCAGAAGGCGTTCAAAGATCTTTATACAAGATCCAAACGTTGTATTGAAGTGCAGGGGGATTATGTAGAAGCTTGATATTAAATCAACTTAATTTTGCTGTGTTATGTTGTCTGTGTGCATTCAGTCCTGGAACTTTTTGAATACACTGTATATATTCAAAATCATTTATTCTAGCAATACGTTCAAAAAACATTTAAGTTCATGGAATATTGAACCTGCAGCTTCTATAATAAGAGCTTTAAGACTACACCCTCTATGAGTATTGTAATAGATTTAATGTTTGCTTAAATATATTTTGTTAATTTATAAATTGGTCATGTAGTAGTATAGGTGAACAGCCAATTAAAGATCTACTACAATTTAGGGTGCACATTCTAACTTGTTTTGTGTTTTCATAATGGGATTCACACGAAAGATGAACAAAAACATACTATATCAATCACAGAAGAGTATAAATCTTTATTACAAACGATGATACCAGCATGGAGCCGAAGAAGTCCTTTGAAATGAGAATCCGCTTCAGGTGAATGTCCGACTACTTTTCCCAAAGCCTTATTATAAGCCATCCAAGTCTTAATCAATATTCGAACCCGAGCTCACTCCAGTACAAGTCAGAGTTTCACAACCACCATACTGAATGAGGCGGAACACTCTACCTTGTGTATCATTCTTGCATCTTGTATATTAAAACTACATAATGAAAATTATGGTTTAAAAAACATTTCTCCTTTTTTTAAAAAAAAAATTGGAACAACTTTCCTACAGAAAAAAAAAATTCTAAAAAAATGAGTATAGTTTCTTATTACTTAACAATTTATTTCACTCTGAAACAATACAAGAGCTATTGTTAATGTACCTGTAAATTTCTGACCTTAACCAAATGACACGAACTACAACTCAGCTGGTACTTACTCACCAAACTTCCACATTCCGCCAACACCATTATTTGAGCCTCGATGGATTCAACGGCCTTTCTCCAATTGCCCAGGACTCCCGACTCAACAACTCCAGCCAGACACGAAATTGATACTACGATTATGGTGACCAGTGGAGCACACAAGGGGGTTGTCCTGGGGGTCTGGACACCCCCAAAGCAGTTCAGTTTCTTTCGATTGATGATTATCTTGTTTAGTTTTTTTGAACTATGTTGTCTATTCTATTTTTCAAAGTTAACACATACATCGTAAAACCCCGCTATCTGAAGAGTAACTTTTTTGAAAGATTTCGGTTATCTTTCTCCATGTAATAACATAAAATTTGTTTAAGTATTAGTAATTTATAATATAATTTTATTAATTAATGCTATTAATATTTTATTTTTTACTGTTTTTTGTTAAAAAATCGACAAAATCAAAAGAATCAATGGGTGTTGTCTTGAGGCATGGTACGAGTTGGGGGATTTTCGACCATGGAATCCCGCTTTGAAACATTTTTGTGCGCGGTACTAATAGTGACACTACTGCAATCAGATCAAAGCAATTAAGATTCAAATCAAGTAAATTTCGATAATTTTGATCCTTCAGTTTTAGCAATCCTTATTTTTAAAATTCCCAACTGTTCCGAGAACAGCAAATGATCTTTTTTTCCCACTGTTTCTTCCAGTAAACAAGTTTAATATATATATATATACAGGGTGTCCAGCCTTAATGTGACCCAATAGCTAATACCCGAACCATTCGGTTTAGATATGCACTTCCCATTTGAAAAAAGTTTTAAAAAAAGGTAAAGAATGTTTTTACGGGCATTTCGAACAAAAAAAACCCATTTACAAAAAAATTGCAAAAATTATTTTTTTTATACAGTCCCCAGGTCCTATTACTTATGTTTCGGAAAAGATGCAATACACAAAAATAAAGTAAACACAAGAAGCTCATTTTATTACGATAAAAACTCACCGAGTTATGCCTACATAAATTTGAAGCATCAGAGTTGCTCAGGAAAGGGGGTCGTATATAAATTGAGTTTAAAGAACAGCACAATTCACTATCTATAGAAAGAGCAAGAGAAAACCTTTATAGTAATATTAAAACATCATAGTAAACATCATAGATAGATAAATTGTATTGCTGTATGGCAAAAAATAAAAGTTAAATTAAAGCAATACAACTTGCACCGAAAAGATTAAAACAGCTTCTTTTAAAAAATAGCACCAAAATAATACAGGATTTGCCGTTCAAATTATAGCATGATGTTGAATGATGCGCCAATCATTAATCAGGGGTTTTATTATATCAAATTGACCAAATTAACTTAAATAATGGTGAAGGCACGAGGTATGGCACGAGACAAGGGAATACGTCTATGACAACTCCCAGTTTTATACATGCGTTGAACAGCACGGGCAATTATACAATAATAGGAATGTCTTCTAGTGGGAAATTTAATGACATAAAGTCTTCCCGCCTCTCTCTTATTTCGATTACACTGTCCATAAAACAGTACACTTCGCAGTATTCTTCATTTGTATACATCTCGTTCTCCCGTACTAGAATTCGTAATATTAGAATACGACTGTATGCAATTGAGAGCTACTACACAACAGATTTTTAACGTTCGCCATGATCATTAAAAACGCAGCAAATCAGACTGAAGCAGCAGCATATAATTCTATTTTTTGGAACTCCTTTTGAAATGTTTTGTTCGTCCAAAATATTTTATTTTTTTCCATGTTTTACACAAGCTCAGAATAAATTTTATTTCTTAAGTACTCAATTATTAAATTATTATTATCGTATGCTTTTAAATTTAAAAACGATTTACATAAAAGTGGCGTGCAAGAGCGAAAGTTTCCTGGAAGAATTCTAACTAATTTGACTTTGGAGACGCCCTTTTACTAGCTTCTTGAAAATGGCCAAGAAAATGGATAAAATATATGTTTTTTAATTATTCATAACTCGGCCAGTTTATATTGTAATAAAATGAAACTTTTTGAGTTTACTTTTTTTTTTGTACTGCATTTTTTCCTAAATATAAGTGATAGGACATGGGGACCGTATAAAAAATTAATTTTTGTAATTTTATTATAAATGAGTTTTTTGGTTCGAAAAGCACGTAAAAACATTCTTTACCTGTTTTAAAACATTTTTCAAATTAGAATGGCATATCTAAACCGAACGACTCCTGAATTAGCTATTGGGTCACATTAAGGCTGGACACCATGTATATATATATATATATATATATATAATATATATATATATCAGTGTCGACACATGAGTTTTTCAAAGAGGAGGGGAGGATCCAGTGTCAAAAGCCCTAAATTCTCGTATCATTCTCCAATACGCCGCCCAATATATTCATTTAATTTAGTCAATTTTCGGAAATACAAAGCATTAAAAAATGAATTATTCAATAAATAGGATTGATTAATAAAATTAATTATTAATAACAATACTTAATTAAATTTTACGTACTATATACATTGGATTATCAATCAAAGCAAAATCAATGGTAATCGTTGGGCAGGGGGTAGGAACCCTAGGACTCCCTCCTTGTATATTCCATTCATATATATATATACATATATATATATACATATATACACTGGTGTCCAAAAGTTAAGCATAATTGATAATTATGTGAATAAAAAAGGAACTGTAAATGAGAAGGGCAGGTAACGTGATATGCGAGTGTAAAATGGTTATAAAATAAGGAAGCAAATCAAAAGAATAATAATAATTAATTTTATTATCCAAAGTAGCAATTTGAAAGAAAACTGAGCATAGCAGGGATTCACACTTTAAAGAAAAAATGAAAGGAAACATTAAATAAAATACTGATGCTGCAGTTTAATAAGGCGTGTGGTCCCCTCTGACAGCCAATCAAGCTGCAGAGCGATTTACAATACTTGCTATGAGATGATGAAAAAATTGCGGGCTCAAACGGTTCCAAGCTTCTTGGAGAGCTCTCTTCAGTTCTGTAACGGAGCTTGATGGGTGCGAAAGGGCTGCAATTGGTCTCCCGAGCATATCCCATGCATGATCGATAGGATTTAAATCAGGGGAGTTCGCAGGCCACGACATGCTCTGGATGTTTTCCGTTTCAAGGAGTCATCAATCAGCACCGCTCGGTGACATGACGCATTATCATCACAAAATTTTTATCACAGAAATTGACTCCTTTATAGAGAGCAGGGGCGGCTCTAGGGCCGGAAAAACCGGACCCATGTCCGGGGCGGCATTTGTACCAAATTTTAAAAATATTTTTTGCTTTTGTTATGGAAAATTTGGAAGAAGTTAAAGGAAGATGTTAAAGTACTTTTATCTGGAGGAAAATATTCAGAACGAGATAATTTCTCTTTTATATGAGAATATTAAATTATACATTGTACATAAAATTAAAGAAGCTAAATATTATTCGATAATTTTAGATTGCGCCCCTAATGCCAGCAAGATCTAACAAATGATATTTATAGTAAGGTATACATGTATTGAGAAATCTAATTCAAACGAAGTTATCGTTAAAACTAATGCGAGTTTTTTTAGTTTCCTTCCAGTTTAAACATTAACTGGAAGAGAACTTTCAAATTTAATAGTTGAGAAACATTAAAAAATCAGGGCTAAATTTGTTTAGATATAAGGGGTTAGGTCTACAATAACGGAACGAATATGAAAGGCAAGAAATCAAGGGCTAAATTTAAAATAAGAATATTAAATCCGCGAACAATCTATGTGCCATGTAGTAGCCACTATTTAAATTTGGTCGTTAATGACATAGCAAAACCAACCTTTAGAAGCCTGTACTTTTCTTTAATATAGTTCAAAAAAAATTTTTCCATCAATATTTCGTAGAGTTATAGTATTAAAATGTATAACGGTATAAAACTTTAAAGACACTTAGTGCAAATAGCTGGGAAAGCTTAATAGAGGCTATTAAACCCTTAAGTTATCAAGTGGGAGGTTTTTATGATGCTTAGTTTTTATAATGATGCTGAACTTGACAACTCTATAAGAGATGAGGCCTCTGGATTATTAAATTCTACGTAACTATAGAAGTACCTATAGCCATCATTATTTGGTATCAAATTTTTAATTGCATTTAAATCCAATAAGCAAGCTATTGCAAACAAAATATTACGATCTACCATCTACTATGGAACTCTCAAGAAATTGTAAAGATTTTTTTAAGGATGTGACTTTTGATAAAATGCACTGTGAGGCAAAAGAACTGGCCGTCGAGATTGATATCTCTGCTAACTTTGAGGTGACTCAGCCACGTCACAGAGTTCGACGGAAAAATGTAAATTTTAATCATGAAGCACAAGATGATCCGCTGGAATATCCTAAATTAAAATTCAAGATAGAGTTTTATTTTTTTACGTTGGACGAAGCTGTTAATGCCTTGGAATGCAGAATTAATTTAATGTGTACTGAGAGTAATTGTTTTCATTTCGTACAATATATATGATTTAAGAGAAACTAATATTTTAATTAATTAAAAACTGTAAAAATTTAGGAATGATGTTGACCGACGGAGAATCGTTGGATGTAAACGCGCTTGACTGAGCAGATAAGATAATGTCAGTTTCAGCTTTAGCAGGCAAAAAAAAAATTTAAAAAAGCCCAGTTGAAGTTTTAAAATTTATTTCTGTTTTAGAATTTGCTCCAAACATTGCTTTTGCATTTATTTTACTTTCTTTGCTAATAAGTTTGGGAAGTGTAGATATTAGTTCCAAAATTAAAATTAACAAAAAATTTCTTACATTTCACAAATTCTAAACATAGATTAATTGGCTTATAACATGATTGTTAATTGGCTATTAAACATGAAATAGCTGAACAAATTGATCAGAAAGTTTTCAGAATTAAAAGTCAGAAAAAAAAACAAAGGTAATTTTTAATGTTTTAAAAGTTTTTAATATATATATATATGTACCGTTAGCTCCCTTTTTTTTGTCAAGGATTATTCAAGTTTTTTAGGTGTGCATTTATGAAAATTTTTTATCTTTTTTAATAACAATTTTTTTATTATTTTGGTGTGAAAGGCGCCCTTTTTCATTTCTGCCCGGGGCGGCAAAGTTGCTAGAGCCGGCCCTGTAGAGAGGTTTAAGATTTGCACCACCTACCAAACCTTGTACGTCTGTCGTATTTCGACGACCCCTGGTATAGCCTTGAAAACTCGGTGGTCCCTATGTTCAAACAGAAAATTTTTTGAACCTTGCTTCAGCTGTAGAACGACATCCACCAAGCTGTACAGAGACAGTTCTTCAACCCCTGCCCCCCCCCATTCTTTCATCACTCCCTTTTTACGATTTTAAATGAACCTTTTATGATTCTGATTCATTGTTAAAAATTGGGGGGGGGGGTATTTTTCACCAACATTGCGTGCACTCCTTATCATTGGCTTTCCGAAATAAGTTTCGAATATTTTTTGAGAGAAAATATATACTTCATTGATTGATATTACTTTGTCTACGTACAAAAGTTATTTTTATTTTCTCTTGTTTTTTCTTCTATTTCTTTAAATGTTCCTAAAATCTCTCACTTAAGTAGAGTTTGAGATTTTTATGAAAGATTTAGATACAGAAAATTTTGATGAACTGAGAATCAGAGTATACGAAGATAAATTCGAAAATAGCGTTTTCATGGGTAAAAATGAGGTTGATTAAAATGCATCAGCTAATTTTGATGAGAAATTTAAAAACTTATTTTCCTGGAAAGAGGTACAAAGCGAAAAAGCGATAAATGAATTGAAAGTCGATGGCAGCAAATTAAAAATAGAAAATTATTATTTTTTTTTCACATAGAAAATTTTATCTGCTCTGGTTGAAGAAACTAATAGGTACACCGTATTTTATGAACTTAATCCTTATAAAGAAACATTTAACAAAAGTAAGAACGGACCTTCATAGAAAGTATTTGATAAAAAGGTAATTCTAATGTTTCTTGGTTTAATGCTACTGATAAGACACATCGAAAAAGAGAGCATACAGAAAGGAAGGAGGGTTATTGGATAACAAATTATCTGATGGAAACTCCATGTTTCAGAAAAGTGATACTCCACGATCGTTTCCTAATCATTTTAAACTTTTTACTCCTTTTCGATAATTGTTTAAATTAAAGCAGACAGATTATCCAACTTAAAACATATTGTGGAAAATACGAAAAGGTTTTGCTTGTTTTATCAGAACATTTAAAGAACGGTATGAAACCAGAGAAAATTGATCTCTCAATGATGTTATCATTAAATTTAAAGGAAGAGTATTATTTAAACAATACATCCCCTAAAAAATGCAAACAGAGGGCTTTGAAAATGTAGAAAATTGAAAACGCCACTGCTTCTGCTTTTGATATGAGAGTACATCTAGGTAAAGTGTTAAAAGAGAGAGAGAGAGAAAATCTTTAAAAACCTGTTTCCTCTAATTTTGTATATACGAGTATAATGACAGAAAACATCACATTTAAAGGCCATAAAGTCTTTATAAATAATTGCTTTTCCTTGACGGAACTTTTTCCGGCAGCATTTAAAAGAAATAAATGATTCATTCCCTTGGGTCCGATCTAATGGAAAATATTTTCCAAAGGAACTGGCTCCTTGCAAAATAAAACAAGGTGACCTTGTGACGGGTGCTTACGCGTTTCACTAACCTTCTCTTATAAACTTTAAATTGTATTTATTTTGACCAATCCCCACTGAGAGCTTAAAGTGTGACTTATGTAAATAAGATAGTTTCGGGTTTAGCGAGTTCGAAAGAGATATAAAAGGGAGAAATGAAATGAAGAGAAGAGGGTGACTAAGCGGTTTGATAGAGTAGAACTCCGTGTTTGGGATTGAAAAGTAAACTACGTGGTTGCCTAAGAAGGTGTTTTTAAGCGTTTAGTTTAATGAAGGGAAATTTGATAGAGGAAAGAAGATTATTGAAAAAGATTCATTAAGGCGGTTCAGAAGTTATTGAAGATATCCTAGATTATAGCCACTTCATAAATTCTACTAGTTTCCAGGTTCCTTCTGAAGAAGATTTCAGGTCTGTAACTTTTGTAGTTTAGATTTAAATGTGTAGTTTGATTGTACGTGTTATTCCCCTCGTGATATCAGTTAGTATTCCGTCGTCCATAATTGAATTCTGATAACACTCCATGATAATTTATTGTTCTTAAAGTTGATTATTAATTGTGAATTTCTATCTTAAAGAAATAATAAATAAGTGATTTATTATTTGAGTAGTCATTAATTATGAATCCTACATATCCTAACATAGATAATATGCAAAGGGGTAGTGGGAGACTACGACACTGGCGCCCAAACGAAATACCGGAATTAAGAGCAGGTGCAGGATTTAGAGTTTTGCCGGAGTTATTTTTTTCGGGTAAAGAAAATGTGTCTGAGTTTCTAAATAATATCGATGATAATATAGCTTACTATGAAATACCGGCGAATCTATCGTGTGCATATTTAAAAGGTCATTTAGTTGGGAGAGCGTTAGACTGGTTTCAGGTTATCGGCTTCGAGTGTGTAAATGAAGAAGCGACTGCATTTGCAACACTTAAAAAGAAATTATCAGATAGTTTTCCGGTAATACGGAATAAATCAGAGCTAGAAGCTCAGTTTTTTTCGTCAAAACAACGGAGAGGTCAAGCCCCGTCAGACTTTATTTTTCAGCTGTTAAAAATACATAAAACCTTGGAATTAAATTATGATGAGATAAAGTTGATTGATCACATAGTAATGCGACTAGAACCCCAAATAATGGATTATTTAGAAGTTCGAAACCCCACAACGAAAACTCAATTGATAGAGTTGGTAGACCGGTATGAGGAACGTCATAACTGCAGGGAAAATCAGGGTTCGAGTAATAATTTTGCTAGACGAAGTTGGGATGTGAGTAGGAATCCTGAGGAAAGAAGGAATAATAGAAATTGGAGAGATACTGGGGTCGGAAATAGTCAAAATGATCAAAGAGGACTAGGCAGGGGTGCGAATAATTTTCCTCGTCGTAATTATCAAAATCAAGGATTCGAGGGTGGAAATCGATACAATCAGCCAAATCAGAGAACAGACCGGTATCAGAACCGTAGGATGGTGGTTAGGAAGGGTCCTAATGATGATTCAGCAAAACAGAATTGGAGGCGTGTTGATTGCAACAGCGAAAGGCAAAGAAATGCCAATTTAAACTTTCAAAGAGATCGTATTGAGTCAAATCCTCCTAATAGAATTAGACTTAATTCATTGAGATTATCACCAGTTGAACTTCCGTATGTGCCGATTTTGTTGAATGATACTTTTTTAAAAGCGCTCTGGGATACAGGTGCGGAAAAGTCATTTATTTCAGAAAAAACGTACCGGTCATATTTTTCTTTCTGTCCTTTAAAAAAATGGTTAGCTGAAGTAGTTACAGCTCAAGGGTCGCAGTGCAAAAATTTAGGCACAGTTGAGTTGAAAATTAAAATAAGAGAATTTTCGCAATTATGGAAATTTCATGTGATTGCTGAGATGCAAGATCCATGCATCATAGGTGTGGATTTTATGTCACATGCAGGGATTACTTTTGATTTTGTTAAAAAATCGTTGGTCATTCCGGATTCGCAAACGGAAAAAGTGGCTGATATGTTGTCTAGAAACCCGTTAGAAAGTAATGAGGAACCATAAGTGTTTTGTGCGGTGATTAGATCGATAGTATTATCTTCTAGAGAACAGTTAAGAGAGGAACAGAGAAATGACCCGGAGCTAGGGCATATAATGAAGTTTTGGAAAATCCGGACGATAGTTCTGTTAATGAATCGATCTGCAGAAATTGGTCCAATGACTTTAAAATCGTTGACGGTTTGCTATATTATGCAAAATATACAACCACACTAGGTGAATTAAGGGTATTTATACCCAAAACATTACGTAAAGATGTTATGCGAGAATTTCATGACTCGCCTATGGCAGGTCATTTAGGCAAAAAGAAAACCTACTTAAAATTAAAGGACGCGTGTTATTTTCCGTACATGAGGAAATACATTTATAAATATGTAGCAACCTGCGACCAATGTCAAAAAATTAATTATAAAAACGGATTACCAGCTGGTCAATTAATTCCCATAATAACGAATTTTCCGAATGAAATCGTGTCTTTAGATTTGTTAGGCCCATACCCTGCAACTAGTCCAGAACGCTATAGATTTATTTTAGTAATTACAGATAATTTTTCTAAATGGGTTGAAATAGTTCCCTTAAGGAAAGCTTCGGCTAAAGCAATTGCCAATGCATTTTTTGAGAATTATATTGCGCGTTATGGAGCTCCTGTAAAATTAGTCACCGACAACGGTCCCCAAATGATATCCGAAGTTTTCGAGCAAGTGTGTCGCAGATTGCACATAAAACACGTTAAAACTGTGGTATATCGTCCACAAGCTAATCAAACAGAACGAGTTAATCGCACTCTTTTAAAAATGATTTCGAGTTTTGTCGCGGATAATCACACTAACTGGGATCAATTTCTGCAAGAGTTCGGTTATGCGATTAGGACAGCAGTACATGAGACAACGGAGATTATTTTTAGGTCGAAATTTAATCACTCCTTTTCAGAAATTAGTTATGGTAACTGATGGATCAGATTTAGTTTGTGGGAGCATAGAAAGGTTGTTTGAGGAAGCTAGAATTCATACAAAACGCCAGCAAGAGAAGTGGGCGAAATATTATAATAAAAAGAGGCGTGAAAATAATGTGAAAGTTGGTGATCTAGTATTAGTTCAAACTCACCCGTTAAGTTCAAAATGTAAAAAAATAGTAGGTAAATTTATGCCAAAGTTTGAAGGCCCATATAAAGTTCTGAGTGTAAAAAATAATAATAATTTAGTAATATTAAAATTTGGTAAAAGAATAACGGTTAATGTGGATCAGGTGAGAATTTACCATCAAAGAGAAGACAGTGTTGCCGAGTCGGAAAGTAACACTAGTAGTGATCATGGTGCAGTGACATCAATCAGGTCAGATGATGCGGCGCAGTCGTCATTGGTGCAATCGGAGAATGATAGGGGTGGTCGTAAAGGATCGAAATCAGGAAATGTAAATGGTAGTAGAGATATAGTTGCGAATAGACGCGATGGAGTAGAGGTGAGAAAAAAACGTGGACGGACGGAATCTACTGTTTCTTCGGGGGATGGCGCGTATAATTTCAGGAAAAAGATACCTTTATACACTGAGAGAGAGAAAAGAGGAAGGCCTGAATCCTGGAATGACAATGTACGAAAGAAGAGACCAGAGGCCCAAGTAGATCGCGAGAAAAGAAAGATTTCCTCGTCAATGTCCTCTCGTCCCTCCAGGAAGCGTTATAGAAAAGTGGAAGAAAATAGTTCTGAAAGAGCAGTTCCAGGACCATTCCACAGATTCAAGTACAACAGACCTCATCAGGAAAGGAGCTGTCCATACAATCTTCGGAGCCGACGTCGAGTGGACAACAGCCAAGTTCCAGTTCTCACAGAAGAAAACAACGCCTCAGCAGGAGCATATCAACTTCAACGGACTCGATGGAAGAGGAGACCCAGAAGGTTGGAGCGCAGAGTGGACAACTCTAAGACAAGGTCATCCAGTACAGAAGCCATGGTGGGAGACAAAGCCTATGCAGATTGGATCTAAAGACTAGTCAGGTTGTATAATTCTAATTTGTTTATTTTTCCTCTGACAGACAGTTCGGAGTATTTTCCATGTGGGCTAGTCTAATTTTTTTGTAAAGTTAACGTACAAAAGTGTCACTGAGTTGTGTGCATTTTCATATCGGTTGAAAAGACTTTTGTATTTAATTTTTTTCCAAATTGTGGAAAAACATTTGTTGAATTGCAATTGTTTTGCTACACATTAAAGACGTGGCTTTATATGTGAGATTACTTGTATTGTTTGTTGTAATATATTCTATGTAAAATGTATATATTTTGTGTGTAATTATTAAGATGTATAAGTAATGTCTGGTTTCTGGGCGCGGCGTAATTAGGAATACTAACAAAAAACATTAACAGCGCAGCGCGATTGATTGGGAATTTTTGAAAATGAAACCAGATAAGGGTTATTTTGTTACTAAACTATATATATATAATATAATGTATGCCATGTTTTATGTCAATAAGGAAGTTGTATAAAAGTTCTGTGCATTTAATGTCATGTTTTAGAAAAATTGACAAGGTTTCCTTTCAGGGCAGCAGTCCCTGAACATAGTGATGTGATGAAAGTTTGATGTCGTATGAAGATACTGTTGTAAAATTTTTTATATTTATTAGCTCTTAAGTAAAGTGCATGATCAGGGTTTTTTCCTTGAAAGGTTTTCCCCTGATCTTCGCCCGAATGGGATGCACTGTAGGAAACCTAATCTTGTGCAAGAACAATAAATTGAAGTGGAGTACCCCTTTTGAGTAGTCATTTCTGTGTGCTAGTTTAATTAAAGTTTCTAACTTAGAGAGTTAAAATTTTCTGCAAATTCAGTATTTT
Organism: Trichonephila clavata; assembly: GCA_019973975.1. Lineage (NCBI taxonomy): Eukaryota > Metazoa > Arthropoda > Arachnida > Araneae > Nephilidae > Trichonephila > Trichonephila clavata. The sequence continues at coordinate 1,414 of BMAO01018862.1, read as the reverse complement.
CAGGCATTATAAAGTTCGTGAGTTAACTTTTTACAAGTTCAGTATTTTTAGGCATTCTAGAGTAGTTAAAATATTTATGCAGGTTTAGTGTTTTTCAGATGTTAGGTAAATTAAGCGAATTCTTGCAGGTCGTTTAGACCTTCAATAAGTCACGCTTTTTTTCTCGGAGAGGGGTTGTGACGCGTTTCACTAACCTTCTCTTATAAACTTTAAATTGTATTTATTTTGACCAATCCCCACTGAGAGCTTAAAGTGTGACTTATGTAAATAAGATAGTTTCGGGTTTAGCGAGTTCGAAAGAGATATAAAAGGGAGAAATGAAATGAAGAGAAGAGGGTGACTAAGCGGTTTGATAGAGTAGAACTCCGTGTTTGGGATTGAAAAGTAAACTACGTGGTTGCCTAAGAAGGTGTTTTTAAGCGTTTAGTTTAATGAAGGGAAATTTGATAGAGGAAAGAAGATTATTGAAAAAGATTCATTAAGGCGGTTCAGAAGTTATTGAAGATATCCTAGATTATAGCCACTTCATAAATTCTACAAGTTTCCAGGTTCCTTCTGAAGAAGATTTCAGGTCTGTAACTTTTGTAGTTTAGATTTAAATGTGTAGTTTGATTGTACGTGTTATTCCCCTCGTGATATCAGTTAGTATTCCGTCGTCCATAATTGAATTCTGATAACACTCCATGATAATTTATTGTTCTTAAAGTTGATTATTAATTGTGAATTTCTATCTTAAAGAAATAATAAATAAGTGATTTATTATTTGAGTAGTCATTAATTATGAATCCTACATATCCTAACATAGATAATATGCAAAGGGGTAGTGGGAGACTACGACAATTTAATGAAATTTTTAACTCACCATGATGATGTTTTTTATAAAAAGCGTTTTCTATTCTTTTTAAAAGAACATAATGTGTATTAATGTGTTTTGTTTTCTTTGCTATTAATATTTCATTTTTGAGAGTTGTATCCTTATTTTCAAATTTGAATGTCTATATTGGAATTTTTTATCTCCGATTAATATTAATTTGCAGAGGCCTATATTTTATTGTATGGTTGTAAAATCACTGAGGTCAGTGATTCCCAGGATGGCCGAACTTGTAGGAAAGGAGTGTAAGTTTTTCTTTTACTTCTTTTGATTTTTATTGTAAGAGATGGCACACTATCGAAACCACGTGAGTTTTAGTGCGCGATACGATGAGGTCATGTAATTTATAAAGGTGGCAGAAAGAAGAAACTGAGAGTTGCACCAAAGCTTGAACGAAGGCAGGTCAGAGGAAATTGCTTCTCTCCGTTGTTTTGAGAAAGAGTACGTGTTTTCAGAATTAGTATGGTGTTATCTCGAATTATTTAAAACCCCTTGTAAATAGTTAATGTTTAGTTGTGTTATTAATAAATTAAGTTATTTTAA
>BMAO01018860.1:0-22873 GCA_019973975.1 Trichonephila clavata | reverse complement strand
TTTTGCGTGTATTTCTATTCTATGAGAGGAATCTGCTAACCAAATTTCAAGACTGTGAGTCTAATAGTTTAAAAAAAGAAATAATTATTTATATCTGCCCCCTGCAACACCCCTTGGGGGTCAATTTTCTCCAAACCCGTTTTGTAGCGGATATTTACTCCATGAAAGAAACATTCCTACCAATTTTCAAGCAGGTAGGTCAAATAGTTTAAAAACGAAAATATTTATTTCTTACGCCCACTTATTCCCCTGCAACGCCACTTAGAGGTCTGTTTTCACAAAACCTTCTTATAGCTGATCTCTATTCTATGAAAGAAATCTCTTTATCAAATATAAAGACTGGTGCGTCTAATAGTTAAAAATGGAAATAATTATCTATAACGCCCCTTAAGTCTCCTCAACGCCACTTGGGGGCAATTTTCACGAAACCCATTTTTAGCGTATCTCTACCCTATGAGAGGAATCTGCTTACTAAGTTTCAAGACTGTAAGTCTAATAACTTAAAATTGGAATTATAACGCCCTTAAACCCCCCGCCCCCGGCCAACCCCCTTGGGGGTCAATTTTCCCATAACCATTTTGTAGCGGATATTTACTCCAGGAAAGAAACTTACCTACCAATTTTCAAGCAGGTAGGTGAAGTAGTTTAAAAACGGATATATTTATCTATTACGCCCCTTAACCCCCCGCAACGCCACTTAGAAGTCTGTTTTCACAAAACCCGTTTTGTAACTGATCTTTATTCTACGAAAGGAATCTATATATCAAATTTAAAGACAGTGGTCAAATAGTTTAAAAATAGAAATAATTTATCTATAACGCCCCCTAAGCCACTTGGGGGTCGATTTTCAGCAAACTCATTTGTAGCGGATCTCTACTCTCTGAAAGGAATCCGCTTACCCAATTTCAAGATTGTACATCAAGTAGTTTAAACATGGAAACAATTATATTAAAGCCCTTAACCCCCGTAATGCCCCTTGCGTTTCGAATTTCGGAAAATCCTTTCTTAGCTGATGTCTACTCTATCAAAGGAACATGTCTACCAAATTTCAAGTCTGTAGGTTGAATAGTTCCAGAGATTTCGTGATTAGTCAGTCAGTCAGTCAGTCAATCATCAGCCAGTCAGTCAGTCAGTCAGTCAGTCAGTGAGTGAGTCGCTTTTCTCCTTTATATATATAGATTTCAATAAAAATTTTAAAATGCTGCAATACTTAAAAATCACATGCTAATTAACCGTTGCAATAGATATTTGAATGCCCTTAAACAGAGCGGTGCATCTTGATTGAACATTAAAAATTTGAATATTAAAGAAATGAATGAAAATTAATTTTTCAATTACATTTCTTTCATTCCTTTTTAAAGTTCTTTTGAAAATATTTTTGTGAAGCTTGCAGTTCTTTCATTTAGAGTTAAGGAAATTATACACATAGAAAAATATTTAATTATGAAAAAGAACTCGGAAATCTATCACATAACACCAAGAAACGTGTATTCCCTTTATAGTATATATTTTTTCTCTTTAAAATATATAGTTCGATGATTTTTATCTTTTTCATTCTGACCTCGGCCGAAAATCCTTTTGCCAAATATGAATATAGAACTCTAATGTATGATTCATTATTTCTTATAAAAAATTCACAAAAATTCGAGAGAAAAAATCGTTACTAATTTTGTTCTGCGGAAATCAATGCCCAGACAGATAAATATCTCAAAAGAAGCTCTTAAATAAACAAAAGGCAACAAATCATATCGAAATAAATTCCAATCTTTCATTTTCAACATTAAACATTCACACACACACACACACACACAACTGTACTACACTATTCCACTGGAAGCACAAGCCCTACCAAATCTTATTGAATAATGAACCATTTGACAGCTTGAAGCAGGTACCAAATAGACATACTACTAGTTCATTAAAAGCAATTCATATGCAATTACCCGATTAACGTCAATAATTGATAAGATGGAGAAAATAACGTCCATCTATTTTGGAATACCGAACAAAAACAATATACGGAAATTAGTATTGCTGGGGGATGCTCGCTTCTGGGTATATTGATAGCGTAGATAAGTCTGATTGGCAAGCTTCCCAAAAGTGTCTAGGCGAGACTATTCACATTCATTTAGTAACACCGGAAGAAATCATTAGTTATAATGAAAGCGAAGAAGGACATGCTGATTTGTCAGCCTCTTAATTCCTTAAGTTGTGTCGTAGCCCAGGTCAAGCAGTGTGCACTTGTTATGTTTGGAAGCTTACCAAACGAGAAACTCCAGAAATGCTTTTAGCTCCTAGATTTGATGTTAAAGAGTTATTATTTCAACTTTTTTTTTTTCATAGACCGTTTAATCAAAAAAATTTTTTAAATAAGAGCATTTTAAACACATGTTGGTTCCAAAAATAATTTAATTAGAAAAAAAATTATGTTTTATATTTAACAAGTAATATAAATATTATGCATAAACCAGAGATTTCCAAACTTTTTGTCTCCCCCCCAAACGTTTTTCCAAACCCCTTGCCATGTTTTTCCAGTTTTGAATAAACTCCTGCTTACCTAATATTGAATTTTTGCAAATTTATCAACTTAAATGTCTTTTTGACTGCTGGTATAGAACTATTTACTTCAAAAGACTTAAATTTCTAGTTGTAGTGAAGTGTGTATAGTCTTTAAAACTAAGAAACGCATATTAATTAAATTAAGATTTAACTTAACTCAGTGGCGCAACAGCCCATAAGGGCAAAGGCCTACTGTGTCCAGCTCAGTATACGTGACCTTGAGCCCTAAGGTGCATGATCAGATGTTCTGGTCAGGTGGCCAGTCCGAAGCGAAACCACCAGTGTTAAGTTCCTAAGCAAGCTTGGTATAATTAATTATCCACCCATTGAAGGGATGAAAGGCTGAGTTAACCTTGCCCAGCCTGGGGTTTGAACCTCGGACCTGTGGTGAGGAAGTGTGATGCACTAACCACTCGGCTACAAAATTTAATTAATACATAAAATAACTGATCAACATAACAAATGCTTTGAATGGGAGGGATGAATCGGTAGCTTCAATAACAAATTTTCAGCATTTGACATCAATTTTGTCAGGTTTAACCCTAAATCTCCAGTGTTAGTGTCCAGTCTTTTTCTGCCTTTTTTTTATATTTTATTTTGGAGATTGACAACAACCGCGCTGAAACTCCTCACTAGGAAAAGTAATTAAAAACTTTTTCACGATATTCCATAATTTGCCACAAATATCAGATATGTCTTTTTAAAGCCAAAATTGCTGACACCCGTTTCTAAATTTTAGTTAAGATCTCCAGTACTGCATATTCCAAACATTTCCTTTAGTAACACGCTATTTTTTTTCTTTTCAATTTGACCATAAGAATTCTTTGCTTACGGTGGCATTACTAAAAACATTTTCAAACCTGGTTTCAAAACCTAAATAAAGGGCATTTAAATATTGAACTTAGGTTTAAACTGTAGTTTTTCTTGGCAGGATTGCCTGTGGTCCATTGAGAAACTGGGAAAATTTGTGATTTTCAATAATATACTCATTTAGCTTATCTCTGGCAAGAAACTCAAATGATTGTCCTTATTTCAATAAAATTTATATATGCTGCCACCTTTTAACAGCAAATTAACCTCATTAAATTTAGTAAATAAATCTGTTAAAGTAAATTCTAGTTCCTATTTAAATTTTCTTTTAAAATTAAAGTCAAGATCTGTTTTAATGAGCCAATGTCATATGCCTCCATTTACACCTCATAGAACCCCAAATTATTTTTTTCGCTGACAAGGACCCCTTGCAGGTCGTCATAGATCCCTGGGGATTGATATTGACCACTTTGGGGGGAATCGCTGCTATAAACGAATGCGTCACAGTAACAGATATGAAAAAATGTAAAAAGGGTTAGTTTTTTTAATGAAAAACATCGTCATTCTTCTACATATTGTGATTTAATGATAATAAACACCTTTGAATTATTTTGAAATAACATTTTATCCCTCAAACCACCGTAGAAACAAAAAGTTTTTCCCAAATGGCGCGCTCTGAAAATTTAAAAAAAATCTGATATCTTATTCAGACCCATGTTTCTGCTTGGGAATCCAGTCTCTAAACATTAATAGTTGCTGCTCTCGAAATATTCACAAGTACAGCCATTTTGCTCATACTGATCTAGACGTTTCGAGAGCTTACATTAATTATGCATTCTAACACAGATAAACAACGTTTCCCCACTATTTCTTCGCAAGCAACACAGTGCAATGGATGCCTCACTATCCCTGGATTCCCTCGTCTTTTAGTGTCAACTACGTGAAGTTATAGCTGATCTCCGTAAAAGTGTCTAGTGGTCATACTAATTTGGACATTGTGTTTTTATGTTAGTCTGCATAGAAGATCAAGACCTTGAAGGGTTTTGAAAAAATTATGTATTGCATAAAAAAATATTATTGCTGCTAATGCCACTTGTCTGACTGTGTCAGATCGAGGCCCACGAAATTCATCACCGCAAAGGGCTAGATATACGCCTGCCGTATCCGTCGCTTTGAGCACCATGCAAGTGAAAGTGCGATTTGGCTTGGTTCTACCCCAATTTTAAGAGAGAATACCATGGAGATGGTCAAAGAACTTCCCCTCTCTTCTGCTTCCACCAACCTCGCGAGCGAACTTGCGGCTATTTAGAATACCTCCATGCCGCAAAAGCACAATACTTTTACAAACATCCATATCAAGTGGCGCACAAAAAAAGGGGGGGGGGGCTCGGGTACGGACCCCTCCAAAAGCCCTTGATTTTTTTCTCGATTGATTATAATTCTATGTATATAGCACGTAAAACCTAATTAAGTATTCGTCATTAATAATTAATCTTATTAATTAATGCTAATTATCTATTCAATAATTAATTTGTTACTGGTTTTTGTTCCCGAAAATCGACAAAATCAAAAGAATATGTTGGGCGGCGTATTGGAGCATGATACGAGAATAATGGACTTTCAACCCTGGACTCCCCCCTTGAAAAATTCCTGTGTACGCTGCTGTCCATGCCTTCTCCGGGATTTGAATCCAGGCCCTACGGTACCAGCAGTTAGCGTCCCTAAGCACTAAACATACATACATATACAAAAATTTTCTTATTGAACTTATGAAGACTCAACAAAAATTAAGTGATTTAAGCATTTTGAGCATCATTTCCCTTTAACCATCGGTTTTTTTAAAAATAAAAAAGTTACCTTTTCACAAAATTAAATGCTTCTGTAATCACATTGAAGCCCAAATGACATACTTTCGTGCTCTTTCCAACTTTCATTGTTGTTGTTTTTTTTCCCTTTTATTTATGATAACTGGTCATGAATTTATCCTAATCATCCTCAAACTAGAAATTTTTCAACAATGGTAAGTAGTTTCAAAGCTATCAAACTTCCGCAAAATTAAAAATACATCTTTTTCAAATAAAATAATTGATATGAAATTTTAATAGTATTTAAACGAATTATTTGGCGTTCTGTAGAAAGGGTGAAAAATATATCTTTATAAAAATCAAATCCTTTGTTTGTTATTCAAAAGAGGCAGAAAACGATCCATAAGAAAATGCTACTATCTTCAATGCTATCTCCTTTTACTATATTTACGTTTGTATGCATATTCCTTTAAACAATTTCCTCTTCGAAGTACTTTGATAAAATAATTTATATGATCAAAAAATGCATAATTTTGAAATAGTTCATTGTTTTTTTTTTTTTAACTCTAACCTTTCCTTTCCACACATAAGAATTATCATTGATGTGAACCGTTTCCTGGCGAGATAAAATAACTGATTAAAAAAATAGTTTTTAATATGTTTATTTACAAACTTATTTTATTTATTTTTTTTTGTTTCTTTTCACTTTTTCAGCAATTGGTAAGTTAGCAAAGCAATTGCTTCGCATTTTGAAACAAGTAAGGAGCCTTAAGAAGAATATTTTAAATACATATACATACAGGGTGAGCACAAAAGATGAACCCGATTTAAAAAAATCATATCAAAACTACTGCACATATTACAATAAATGATTTATGAATGTAAAGAGAAATATAAGTTTTTTGCCCCACCAATGATCAACAGGTGACAGCAGATTCAAGATCTCTATGATTTAAAATTTAAACTTGGCGACAATGACAGAGAAAAGTTCTTGCGTATTTTAGAGTATGCACGAGTTTTTCGGTAATTTCGGTGCAACGCGCATTTTGAAATCGCTACGGAAAAGAGGCACCAACCAACAAGACCATTCTGCGATAGTATCATCCATTTATTAAAGCAGGTTGCTTGTGTAAAAAGAAAAGCAGCGGCCGGCCACGAAACAATACAAAGGACGAGGCAGAGTTTTGTTCGAAGTCCACGAGTGAGTGAAATTAACGTCGCACTGTTCAGTTACACGAAGGCTTTTGGCGACGGACCTCGTAATTTTGAACCATGGTCAAGTGACGCGGACGACACCTGAGCTGGCACTCCCCCTCTATTAACTACCACACCACATCAACGGAAGAACATTTGAGCTCTCGACAGATTTAACGTGCATCTCTCCCTTACACGACGGGTCTTTAGGGTGCTGGGCTCGAACTCATAATACACTACACACACAGCCACGAGTCCGTTACCTTGACCACTAGGCTACTGCGGCCACCGGAAATCTACGAGAGTTTCCTTCAGTGAACCTGGAATATCCCAGGAAAAAGTATGGAAAGTTTGCGAAAAAAATTAAATTTTAAGCAGTATCATTTGCAATTGACAGAACAAATAACAGGAGGATGACAAATAAGCAATTGTACTGCAAAATGTATCGAATTGAATTAATGATTGGATGCATGCCGTGTAACAAAAGGGTCACACATCAAACATTTGTAGCTGAAAAAAACTTGGTACATTTCTCTTTACATTTATGTATAACTTATTTTAATATGGGTAGTAGTTTCGATAATATTTTTTAATTGCTTATTCTACATATTAAAAAAAAATTTTGATTACACAGTATTTGAATGAATGAGCGAATGAGTGTCTATTAACGTCCCACTTAAAGCAACACGTATAGTTATTGGCGATAGACCTCGTAATTTTGAGTAACGGTCAAGTAACGAGGGAGACACCTGAATCGGCACCCTTTTTCCATTATCCTTACCCTATCAACGCAAAGACCTCAACAGATTTAACGTGCATCAGCCCTCTTGCACGGCGGATTTTCAGAGGCTCATGACTCAAACTCGCGACTTTACAACGCCGGCTACGTAACCATGACCAATAGGCCTCCGCGACCTTACACTTTATCTGAGAACTGTTAACAGCAATATCATAAATGTATATATATAAACATTTCTTTTTGCAATTCAGGGTGATAAACTGGGAAGAAACTGTTCCAAGAAGATTCGGTATGTTGCGACGGTCAAACTGTCTGGCTAGATGTAAAGGCCTACCAGGTAATCACCGAGGATTACCTGCCCAGACGTTCACGGAAATCTGGCAGGATCCGTTTCTACTCTCTTCTGCTTCTCAGAATGGAATGCGACCCTATGTAATTATTGATCATTTGGGTGGATACTATCATCTATCACCCCTCAATTTGTAAAAATAGTTTAGAATCACCCTGTAAAAAAAACTTGACTGTACATTTTACAAGCTACATATTTAAAAAGAAAAAAAAAGATAAAATTTTAAGAATTGAAGCATAAATTCAGACAAAATCATATTTCTAGGGAGAAAATTTTTATAAAAAATTTATAAGTTCTTAAATGTGTGAGCGTGCAGTTTTCATTATAATTTTCGTTTCGTTCGTAAAAAACTGTCAATTATTCAGGTATGAATCTACTGAAAACGACATTCGAAAAATCATAACAAAATGCGTTAAATAACATTTTTCTTTCAGTAAAATAAATAATAAAAAATATTTTTAAAAATTAACATAAAAACTATAATATTGAAAGGAAAAAGATTTTTTGATAAAAAATTTTGTACCTTCAAATTAAACCTCTATCTCTCCTTTATGTCAAAAGGTTTAAACAAAAATTCTAAATATAATCACGGTATTAGTAAAAATATCGCTAATTAAAACTACAACCCAGATTGGTTTCGTTAAATTTTCTTGATTATATATTACCCTTAAAGAGCTAAAAAAATTAAATAATTTACATATTTTTAAAGTTTTGATTCAGATCTTCCAAAATAACATAAGAGCAATTTTATCTAATCTTATAAAATTTCTTGAATAAGTTCTTTGGGATTTTTTTTTTAATGATTAAATTGCTTACAAAAAAAAAATCAGTTTCTTAGGAAAAAACTTTCAAATTAACTCTTACGTAAAATAATTTATAATAAAATATTAAAATTTGTAATATTAGAAGTTCATAATGCCAGCTTGAAAATAGTTTTAGAAAGTTATATAATACGTTTTAATAAAATCATATAAAAAAAGTTTTTTTGGGAAAAAAATTTCAATCGCAACTCTATATATATATATTTCATTAAGTCAAATATTTAAGAGCAATATGATTAATCGTATAAATATAACACGTGCAATTAAAATTAATTAAAAAATATTTGCATTAAAGGCCATTGTTATGTTTGAAAGGACAAAAAATAAATAGAAATTAACAGCAGTACGTACAAAAAATTGATGATTTTGTGACATTCATACCAATTTAGTCTAGAAAAAGGCTTGAATTCTATAGAGTCTGTTAGTCAATAACTATCCACCATAAAACGGAACACATTGAAGTTAGAATGAAGGAAATAAATCGGTTAAATGTCAGAAACATTCTTGTGTCAAACTCAAATTGCGTGACATTTGTATGGTACGAGCCAACTAAAAATGCAACAGTTCAAACAATGAGGTTTTTGTATAGTTCCGAGTGGATGTTATGAAAAGTGATTTTAAAAACATAGTGATATTAAACTGTATATATACTATTCCCAATATGTATCAAAATTTTTTTATTTTTTAAAAATTGCAGTTGATTCTGTGTTCTACACAAATACTCAAAGCACGCAAAATCTATCGTATTTTTAAACAAAGTAACAGTGGCTTTTTAAATTAATGGATATTTATGACTAATATGCAAAATAATTTTTAATTTTTGTTTCGCTTACGAAATATCTTATCTAATCCTACTGAAAATTAAATGCAACGCTATCATAAATGGAGCATCCCCGAAACGTCACCATAGTAAAATTTACATAATGAAGTATGAGAAAGCGAAATCTAGAACATCAACAGTTATCGGGAAAATTTGTTTCAAATTTCAATAAAATTTACTCCACTCCATAATATTTTATAAAATTCATTCCCAAACTGTTTTTTTAATTTTTTTAAGCACAAAAATAGGATTCATACGAATTTTTGTCTTTTTGTGTTGAAGCAGAAGGCTTTAATACATACTTTTCTCTCCTTTTTATTTGTGGTGTCTTTTTTTTCTATTTATTTTTTATAATAATCAAGTAAATTTCAGTAATACATTCTAATCATAAACATATTTTACATTTTTTATTTCATGTATTGTTAGTTATTATATGTATTTCTATGCAGAGTTTCACTTCTTACAATTCAAATTCCAATATTGTCAATCAGCTTTTTTTACACGGTTTAAAAATGACATAAGCGCTGCTGCCTGAAGAACTGGTTTTTCGTTTGAGCGAAAGAAAATAATTTAAAAAAGATTAATGTTTATATAATAAAATCTCAGATAAGATAAATATAAAATCGCAAATCTAAGTTATTTTGATGTAGAAAGTTTCATAAAATCTAATAAAATAGCCTGCCGGCTCAAAGATTTTATATTTTTTTTATCCCTCAAAATTTCCCCGTAGCATGTTAATAATTTTTTTATTCCTTGTTTTCTTGAAAAATTAGGCTCTCCGTCGGAGTCTATATTTTCTACAATTAATGACTATTAAAAACTCCTTTTCAATTAAACTAAGGTCTTCTGTCGAATTCCCGTGTCCAAAGACTCAGGTTCTTCAATGCCTTGCTCATGCATTTCTATGAGTTCATCAACTGCCAGATCCTGATTGTGGGAATCCAGCAGTTTTTGAACGTCATCATTATCCATTTCTAAATTTTTTTGAAAAGAGGAATGAGAGTAATCGAGTTGTGTTGCGCTCAAACAAAAGACGAATCAACAAGATTTGAAAATCGCTTAACTCCGAGTTCGTGTGAGAGAGTCGAGGTATTTCTGAAAATATTCAAAACGTGATAAACATTCAATTTTCCAAACCAGTGAAACATTTTACATGCTTCTTTATTATGAAATAATATCCTAGAAAATTATTTTTAAGGCCCTGATATCTTTCGAAGGATTTAAGAATACTGCACAGTAAGCTATTAATGAAAAATAGTTACATGGAATAATAACTATAAAAAAAAGGAGAGTTTGAGAACTAGAAGGACAATGATACGTTTATGAGTTCAAACACAAAAGTATTAACTTAAAAAGAAAATAACACAACCACTATAACGTATATACTTACAGTAATTTTAAAATGACAAATGCCTAGCCTCATCTCTCATGCGACTTGTAATTCTGAGCATTATTATTTCCTATGATCAAATTATTGAATTTTAAACAAAGGATGTCGCACGTTTCATTATCTTAACCAAACAGAAGGTGTATATTTTTGTGGAATTTATCTGTTGCAAGATAAAGGTATACCCCTATCCCTTGCTGATAAACTAAAACGTCTACCTAAATCAAAGTTCGAAACTTTTGGAATTATAGTTGTTTCATCTAAGTTCATCACCGTAAGCAGCCATAAATGTCTTATTGTTCAATATTTCCAAATCGGACTACATCCGGAATCATGATTTTAAAGAATAATATAAATACATATTTTGACATATATTTAGAGTGCCACCCAAGTAAGAATATACAAATAAAATTGTTTTGAAAAAAATGTTGCAATAAATTTCTTTTTAAATGACATTTTTTGGCAGTAAATGAATAAAAATAACATTTTCAAAATATTCCCTTTCCATGGAAAATACTTTTACAATAAAAATATTTTACGTATAGATAGCTCAAACTTTTCTACTCAGCCAGAACTAAGAGATTTTTCACATTACTTTCAGAGTAAGTCAATCAAAGTAATTAATAGTCAAGGTTTTCTTTTAAAATTTCTCTACTCTGATGCATTAAAATGTGAATAAATCCACTTCTAAATTATAAATTTTTTTAAATCCAAGTTCTGGCCCTCAAGAATAATAAGTGAAAAAACATTTCTACCACATTTTATACAATTATACGTAAAATCTTTTGAGTTATCAAATTTTAAAAATTCGTAATTTTTCTTAAAATAGTTTAGAAAATAGAAGATAAAAATTACACAAGAAATAAAACAAAAAAATAAAATAAGCTCGATTTTTTAAAAGAATCTTAATATATGTTAAACGTTTTTTTAAATATAAGCAGTAAATATTTTCAAAAATAGAAGGAAAAAAAAAATGAATGTAAATGGGAAGACTTCAACTTTCAGTTTCGAAATAGCAACTTTCGATTGTTGTTGTTTTTTTAATCATCTCACATTATAGTGCTCACAACTCCAATTCTGCGTTTCGTAAATTCAAAGCAGAGGCACTTTCAGAAAAAGTTAAGATGTCAAATAATTTTTACCTAAATAAAAAAAACTCGATATTTTCTCCAAAGTTTTTAACTTAACCGGATACCATGAAGTGTGTGCTGAGCAGTATGAAAAATAATTACTGTTTTAAAATGGAATTAAAATATTCTAAATTATAAGTAGTGTAACCATTTGTTTGTGTTCAAACTAAAAATACATCCAAAGTTCAAAAATAGTTTAATTTTTAAAAAAATATAACTTAAGTTAGACATTATCGATAATATATTTGCAAGAATCATAATTGTAGAGTTAATCTATCTCCTCTTTTTTTCAATATGGTTTAAAAGAAAGATTCAAGTAAATATATTTTTTCAATCTCTTAAATTAAATTTTATTTATTAATATATAAATTTATTTTAAAGCAAAATTCGCAAAACATTTCACGATGCAGCTTTTGTGTGTGTTTGTGTGCTTTGTTCAACACATAAAAATTTCAAAAAGCATGTATTAAAACAATTATTCAACTAAGTCTTGATGTTGTTTAGATTACACGAAATGGAATGTAGCAATAGAACTCTAACAAATTACCAGTTCGCGACCCAACTGATGTTGAATCAAATATAAGTTTGAATATAAAAAAGTGAACCAGATTTTTTTTTCATAAAATGATACAAAATGTAAACAAATTACAAAGGAAAATATATTAGCGTTCATAAAATTTTGAAACATTTTAAGGAGGTACGTCCATTTTATTGAAAAATTTGTTTTACTTTCCTAAGATCTTCTGAATCAAATTCATTAACTTATTTTCATTATTAATAAATTACTCAACCATGTGACAGAAATGTTGGTTTGGTTTAAAGTCACTTTATAAACTGTACGTGACCATTTCGAGTGTTGTTGGCAGGCCTCAAAACATTGAGCTGGGATTAATGGAATGTCTATTTAATGTCACTTTTAGAAGAAACATGACGATTATTGGAGATAGACCACGTAATTCTGAACATGGTCAAGCGAGACGACAACTGAACTGTACTCCTCTCTGCAACCCCGCAGCACATTCCAGGTGAGAACCTCTACAGCCCCACTTTTTGCATATCATACTGCTATAGCTCTGCTACACGACAGATCTTTAGTGGCACCAGGTCTCAAACCTATGATTCGATAGAAACTACGCCCGTCATATGCTCGCGAACATGACTACTCGGCTACCCTGAGTCAAATGACGAGGAAGAAACCAGAGTAGGGTCATCTCTGAGCCCATCGTTCTCATAACTCATAAGGACATTAAGCTTCAGTACTTTTTTGTGCTAACTTTTAGTAAAAGTGCACGTGTTTCATTGTTCATTTTTCGTTAGTGCTATTAGCTTTAAGTAAAAAGGATTTTTAAAAAAAATTAATGATGAAACTAAGAAAATAGTCCCATGCCAAATGTCTTTAGCATTGATTTTTTTAGAACAAAGTATTGAATGTTTTATATTTATTTACCTTTTAAAAAACAGTTATTGCGTTAAGTGCTCTAGAATTGAGTTTCGGATTTCAAAAGTTTCAGCTAAAAAAATTATTATTAAATAAACAGGGGGATGAACAGTATACCAAATAATTTATTCGTCTACCCACTACTATATAAACCTAATATCCAACAAAAAAACTCCATTTCTACATTACAAATAATGTAATCGGAAGAGATCAAAATAGATCCACCATATTAACTTAGAGGATGCCACAAGAACTCAAAAGACTGCCTTCAAACGACTTTCAACGCAACCGGAGTTGTAACAATTATGGTAATTGTTGCAAAAATTCACTGAACAATACGATTTTCCTCTCTAAAAAAGAGGTGAAGAAAAGAACGGGGTGAGCGGCAATTCCTGTCCCGCGAATCAAAATGGCTAAAGTAGAATAAAAGTATCAATAAACCGACTTCAAGAGAATTCTTCTCCAACTCTGTTGGCTAGTACGTAATGTGTGGACTAGCAAATAGGAAAGTTATTTAAAACGTATAAAAAAAAAATTAAAAGCTACAACCAAAATACTTCCAACCATTTTACTGAAGTACAATAGAATGATCAAAATTCAGGAATGAAGAGTGATGATCATATGTGTCCATTTTAATAGAATGCCATCTAAGTGAAGCATGACTAAAGTAATTCCTCGTTTTTACTCCCACCATGTCAAGCCTTTGCGAGTTGTGCTATGATGCCACTGAACAAGTATGCAAAACCTTAGGTCTAGTTGATACATCAGTGGTGAGAAGCAGGACAACCTACAGAGCCTATGTCCAAGTGTATCGCAAGCAGCATTCAAATCAGTGGAACTTGAACCACAGTTCGTATAAATAACACTTTCTCTCAAACTGCGACTACTCTTATCATAATACTGGAACTGATTGTCCCTAGCAGCAGACGCGCCATCTAGCGACCACTCACCTTAAGTTCAGGTCAAGTGAAGGAAGAATGTGATAGCTATGAAAAACCGTCTATGTTCTTTGCCTTTTTATGTTTGTTCTGATGATATTTGTTGTGTTTGTGTTACTTAACCTAAATTAATAAATAATTGTTACACTAAAAAGATTTCATTGAATCCAACCCCAAATCTATCATATTTAGTTTAATCTTTAACGTCCAAACGCTGTATAAAACTATTTTTTTCGCTCTGATACGTTAGTCGTTAACTTAGCATCTATTCACTCATAAACTTTCCTTGCGGTAGAGTAGGGTCTGGGTTCGAATCCCAGAAAAGACATGGATGTTTGAAAGTGTATAGTGCCTTTGCGGCATGGGGGTATAAATAGCCGTCGAGTCGCAAGTCTTGTGAGGTTGGTGGAAGGGAAAGAGAGGTGGGATGCCCTTAACACCCCCATGGTGTTCTCCCTTTAAATTAGGGGGGGACCGAGCTAAATCGTACTGTCACCTGCATAGTGCTTAAGGCTAAGGCCAACGACAGGCGTACATCTAGAAGTCCAGCCTGTCTCAGGCTCTGGCAACTTTCCTTCCTTCCCGAAGGGAAGGACAAGATAACAACAATAACTTTCCTCTGATTCCCAAAGTTCTTTGGTGTTTTTTTTCTCTATAAATCTATATCATTCGTTGTTAGGCAGCAAGGGGCTGTTGTTTTAGCTACCAATGACAGTATTTTAAGTAAAATAAATAATAAATATCAAGATGCAAATTATATATATAATTCAAACTATAAAACTTTTTTCAGAAATGTAAGTTTATTAAATTGAATAGGGAATCGTACACTTTCGAGACAGTATCGTGCTAACTTTTTTATTATTAATTTATTCGTGTAACTAAATAATTATGCTGAAAATAATTAAATTCTAATATTACAATATAATGATGTATGAATATTACTGTTCCGAAATGGAACTTTAATAATGTTAAAATTAAAAGTATTCATAAAAATTATTAGGTTGCTAAAACTATTCTTTGTAAAACTTTACATAGAATTTTTTTTCTTTATATGAATGCACATTTTAAAATTTTCATGGTTAAAAAAATTCCTTAAGTTTCCTTTATAATTGGCATATCCCACAAAAATGAAAGATTCAGAAGACATTTTTTTAATAGGAATTTGGCAAACGTTATTTTTTACTCGTTAAAATATGATTGATATTTTCCTCATCATCCCAAACTCATTTCCATATATCAACCAAAATGAACAAGATTATGATGAATCAATACTCTATTCAATTTTATCTCGATAAGAGAGTTTACAGTGAAATTCTCTCATTTCTTTATTTAAACCTACATATAACGGAAGGAATAATCGCTAAGTAATCCGATTAGATTACATATAATGGCATTCGATTCAAAAAAAGAAGAACAAATATAAAAACATAAAATTTCTGCAATATAATTCAAATAGTTATAAAATTAGAACATAAACTAGAAAATATGTCATAGATCTACAGTACACAAAACAATACTTTACTCAAAGTTCATCCTTCAGGACTATGCCCCACCCTTTAAGCATTTCTAATTCACGATTTGCTCAATTTCGCATTCTAACACGATAGTGGGTGGTATTTCCAATGCGTAGCAGCCAATAAACTTAACTTTCAGTCACAAGTTAGCCCTTGCTTTAAACAACTCTGTGGAATCGCTCCAATCGTTAAATATAGCACCGCGACCGAAATTTTCGTTTTTTGAGAGGACTGCTGTTAAAAGCAAATTACTGCTTAAACCAGCTGTTCGGTGTTCTAAAAATAAAATAATTTAGGAGTTACGGCCGGAACTGGATGGGGAAAATATCACGTGTCTCTGGAATGGGAAAAAATATGAAAAGTAAAAGAAAAAATTTCTGATCGGCGGGAACAGTTGAGAATGGCTATTACTGACAGATGGGTGTGCTCAGAAAAAGTTTTTCGGCTATTATCTTGTGTAGATAGTGACCAAATTGACCCGAATCGATAACCGTATCATCCCAAAATGTACCTATATAGAATATATATACTTATATTAGATGGAGCAATCATTACGACCCTTTTTTTGCAAAAAAATGTCGTTAAAGCAAATTAGTCTCTCTCCATATTAATTTATTACAGCTTTTAGAAACTCTTAATTAATAAGATTTTTAAAAATTCAGTTAAAATCAATTCGATTCAGTTTCGCGCGCGATCACCATTAAATAATGTTCTATAACTGATCCTTTTATTTTAATACTGCAATTTGAGATCTTCATGGAATATATATATTAGAAGCAATTTTACTCCATGGTCGATTACTTTTTAATGTTGTATTCGAATTTTACCATTTACAAAATATTTTATTATCACACGGAAAAAAAGGCAATCTACAGAAGTCAGAAATATGTAAAACCTTGATGTGAACCCAAAAATCATTTAGATCATAATCAATCAAACTAATTATGCTATGAAAGATGTTATTAAATTAATTAAATTTGATAACATTAAATTTTACTTTTAATAAATACAGGAAAAATATTTTTAATGTATCTTTCAGAAAACAATTCTTTAAGGCTTTAAAAGAAAAATTAAATTTTTACTGATGCAGAATATTAAAAATTCTAACATTATTACCAATTTGAAAAAAATATTTGAGTTTATTAATAAAATAAGCATTTAGTTTTCAATTATTTGATATAAGTTCAAGTTGATAATACAACAACAGATGTGAATAGAATTTATGCAAAAGTCTTGAAGTGGGTTTATGCTTCTTTACGTATAATTGGACACAGAAAAAAAATCTTACTTTTTACACTTAGTGTACTTATAAATGTACAAATAGCACTAAGTGACATTTGAAACATGAAATTTTTTATTATTTTACGGAATTCCCCCCCCCCCAATGAACACTTCTTATAACAATCATTTCATTATTTCTTCTTTTATAAAGATAATTGCATGAAACTTTTTTCCCGTGTGTCGAATATTTCAAAAAATCCTCACAATTTTACTTCAAGATTTAAAATAGAAGTGAAATTTTGTAATTTGAAAAATTTCTACTTTGTCTTTTTTCAACATACAACTATTTTTAAAAAGGCTACATTTTAGTTTCCGGGGACTAAAAAATAGCAACGAAAGAATTGAAAAGTGAGTGAGAGATTTTTTAATTCGCACTGTTCGCGGGTTATTGGCGATGGACCTTGAAATTTTCAACCATGGTCAAGTGATGAGGACGACACCTGAGCCCCTTTCACCCATCTCTCCTAATTACCACACCAACGCAAGAACAAATTTCGAAAAAGGGAGTTTTAATGACATAGTTAAAGAAATCACTCACATCGCACGCATACACACACATATAAGTACTATCGTCCTGAGGGAAACAGGAAATTCCCATGGGGATTAAGTTATTCACTCGGTAAAAACCCGTGCAACCCCGGACCATGCCAGCTAGTTTTAAACTAAGAATGAATCAAATTAAAGTTTACTATAATTGATGCACATTAAATTAGTATTTATATTCCGAGTAATATTTTTAGCAATAATTTGAGCAAAAAATATTCAGAGTGTCGTAAGTAAAAAAAAACAGTTTATTAGCTTTCTAAAAATAAAAAAAAACACATACCCTGTACTGTAAAAATAATTTGAATAAAATTATTAGTATAGGAAAAAACGATATTCTTTGCAAATTTTCGTAGTCTTTTTTTTTTAGCATGACATTGAAAAAATGGGGATGAATTACCGAAATATGTCGCTTACGTTACATTTCGGAGCAACACGAGGACAACTGGCAACGGACTTCACCATTTTGAACCGCAATCAAATGACAAGGACACCCGAGCCAGCACCCCCTCTCCAAACTTCAACACCATGCCAACGGGAGGACTTTGAGCCTCGACAAATCTAACATGAATCAGACCCTCTACATGGCGGGTCTTTAGTGACACCGGGACTCGAGCAAACGACTCGACTGAAGTAACGCCAGTCACCAGTTAATGACCATAACCACTAGGCTACCGCATCGACTTGGATTACTAAGACTAGCGAGATCCCCTTTTATCAATTCGCTGCTCATTTACAATAATAAGAGAAGGCAATTTATTAATAACTAAAAATAGCAAAAAATATGAATTTCTTACTTCTTAAATTTTATACAATGAACAAGAGAGATTAGGGATGTAGAAAAGGGTATATTATCCCCCCCCCATTAAATCACAATTCGTATTCTGATTTCTGCGCATGATATAATATGAAGACAATAGGTGAAGATTTGTAAAATAATACAAATTACTCTTAAGATGGTCATCTGTAATATTAGATTTTTAATATCTATACATAGCTAAAAATATTGTTTAACATGAAATCAATCTATAACTACATAAAATGGACATTGTTTAAAATCCCTATCGGTTGATGAAGTTAAAATTAATCATTCCAAGAAACCAAAAACATATCTCCTCCTCAAAAAGCATTCTGGTTTAATTGATTTCTAAGTGAAGCACAACAGTTGTTTCTGTAATCAAGTTATAAAATTTTAAACACATCACACCAATAAAAAGTACACTACCATCACAGCACTCACAAATAGCTTGACTATAAAACAAAACTGGAACAAAATCTTTAAATACGATTAATAAAAAATCTTCACCTCCAGAAGCATTCTGCTTCCTAAAATAGTATACACTTTAACCAATCACAAATTTATATAAACAAATCAAAACTATTCATTTACGAAAACGGCAAACCTTTTACAGGAGCAGAATAATTCAAGTTTTCGGAAGCAGAATGATTCTTTTAACCTTCGAAAATATTTTCAAACGCACGCAGTTTACGTTGAAAAAAAATAATATTGACATTCTTTCATTCACAAATCAATAAATTAACACTAAAATTATTAAAGCGTGAAGGCTGCACAATGGACTGTTAGTGACGCTCACTAATATAACCTCGAACAAATTGGCAAGAAAAGTGCAATTTTGTTACAAAATTATTTGAATTTCATTTACTTTTTAAATATTCCATATTGATTTGTGCGAACAGTTGGCAATACCTGAACGAAAAACCTTCGGGTTTGAATTCGAAATTGCGGTTAATATCTTCAACCGTATCCGATGTAAGAGAATTATACTTCTTGTACCGTGAAATTCAGTGGTAGTTCATTTTTTAACGCTGAAATAAACGATTGCCACCTGCGTGCGGAAGTACTGCAATGCTATCAGCTGCCGCACGCGTTGCTAAACAACGCTGTTCTAAAAATGTCAAACAGTATAACAGGCTTATAAAAATCCTCTGGTCTAGACGTTTTATAGACCCTTTATTATCAAACTTTCATAGTTTATTTCTTGAACGCTAAAGCTTTCATAAAACGAAAATAAATGTTTTGTTTGTGGTTACATTTTAATTAATATAACTTCAAAAAGTTTTCAGAATATTTATGATTAATTTACCTTAAAAAGTAAATTCTAACGGGTTTCATTTAAATCTTATTGCCTGAAAAACTAGATTATATATATATATCTATGAAATTTGAAGTTGTAAAAGAAAATTCGCAAGAGAGAAGAAACGAGTTTCATTTATTAATGTTCAAGTTTATATCATTATCAGATCAATATATCGATGAAAGAATACCCCTTGGGAAAGTAGAAGTCATTTTTAAATCGATATATTGTTTAACAATAAAATTAATGTGAGATATATAAGGTTCAAATTTATAACAAGCACCACCCATAAAATCCAAGTTATTCGTATTTTATAATAACATAATTATTCCTCTTTTGACTTACCGTAATTATTCGAACCTATGCTCCCACTTTTTCCCTATTATTTATGCTACTGGAAACCGGGTGCGGTTTAGAATCGAAGATGAAAAAATTCGTTGGATGGGGGGAATCGAAAATGATACTGACAGAGCAATTCCAGGTTTATGTTTGTTTTTGGAAGTGTTTTTTTTTCGGTAAAATAAATTAATTATTAAGTTCTCATTAAAATTTTTTTTTATAAATTTCATAAATATCAGATGTTAATAAATATTTTTTAAAAATTATTTTATAATTTTTTCTCAAAAACGTTTTGAGAATTTGGTGGTGGTGGGTGGCTTAGAATTGATGGCGACTTGAATTAGAAAAAAAAACATTTATTTTCTTGGCAGAAATGGCAAAAATTAAATAATATCTACTTTGAAAATAGAAGTTTAATAATTTTATAGATGCAAATAATTTATAATCCTTGTTATTGAATCAAAAATACAATAAAAATAAGTTTTTACCAAAACTTCGAAAAAATATTTTAATTAAGTACATACCAGTTCAAGTTATCGTTTCCTGTTTCCATAACTTATGAACGTAGTAGTTTAGCACCAATGGCAGGAAGGAATTGTCCTTGAAAGATATCAAGCGAATAGAAGTAAAAAGTTGAATTTTTTTCCTTTACTTTATACACAATGCAAAGCTACGCATGCGCTTTCGAGACACGCTTTTGATATTTTGTTGTAGAACAAAGAAAAATTTATAATTGCTGATTACTCATAATCTTATTTTAGTTTTTAGTTATCTAGCAATATAGATTTTCCGTTTTTATTCCGTTAGCCAATTTCATCATCGCTAACTATATTACAAGTCTTATACTCAAAATTCCATAAAAACACACACAAAAAAAAAGAAAACACCAAAATTACGTATTTGATACATGAAACACTTGGAAAAGTTTCTTTTGAGTGATTTTTCAAATAAAAAATAATGTTGAGTACATAATTAATTGTACATAAATAATTCTACTTTTTTTTATTACGAAAGATACTAAAATTTTATTGCATGACAATACCAGTATTATTGGATCTACATTTATTACAGTAATGCAACAAAATAATTAAAAGTGGTCACATTACTGAAAACTATTTTAGAAACTTTTTTAAAAATTAGCTCTAATTTCTTGACTGCTTTTATTTCTAGAATCTCGCGCAGTTTTAATGTATTACCAAGGTAGGTTTTAGGAGAGATTTTCCCCCGTCTCGTTTTCATTCATTTATCTCTATTGATTCTAGATAACAGATTTTTCAAAATCTATATACAAGCATCCTTTTCGGTTACCCGCATTATTTTAAGTCCAAAGAGAATAGAAAAGTAGACTGACTAATAGATGCAATTTTGGGGTGGATAATCAAGAAATAGAAATTTGTGTTGATGGTTTCCTGGAAATCTATATAATCTACATGATAACTAATGAATTTGGCTAATGGTTATTTTCGTACGAAAGCAAAGTAAAAAGTGAAATAAATCGCTGATTTAGAAACACTTTTATATTTTGTATTGATTATTTCTAACTTAAAGAGTATAATCGGATTGAAAACCGAAAACTTTTTAACCTCTATACTAATCAGATTATTTTTGTAAATTCCCACAAACGTATCTTAAAATGTTAATCCACACAAAATCGATTTAAAAAAATTCATTACTCAATTTCTATTCAAATATATGTCAAGGCTATGAAGATTATTTTTTTGCAATTAAAAAAATCCTTTGCAAGAAAAATTTCTCTCTACTAAATAGACCATTAGTGAAACAAAGCGGAAAACACAATTGTTAAATACAAAAACTGAAGAAATATATTGTACAAACCATTTTTTGAAGCATACTTTGTTGAAGGAAAATTTCTTTATTCTGCGTTCTGATACAATATTTGTAAAATATTTGGTTAGCAAATATTTTATGAGGAAGTAATGGTCAATAATATTTCAAATTCATCAAAAAACTTTCAATTGTATCTGAATGAAATTTTACATGATTGCATTGTACTGAAAGTTTAGACTGAATTGCAAATATTGTTGAACATTTTATTCAAATAAAAACCAACCCTACATACCTATATTCCCAAATTAAAGGATATCTCTTCGTTCTTTGTGTGAGTGAGTGAATATTAACGTCCCACTGTTAAGCTACACGAGGGCTTTTGGGGACGGTCCACGTAATTTTGAGCCATGGTCAAGTGACGCGGACGACACCTGAGCTGTCACCTCCCTCTCCTAAATACCACACCACACCAACGGGAGGACGTTTAAGCTCGCGACAGATTTAACGTGCAACACACCCCGACACGGCGGGTCTTCAGTGGTACTGGGATAGAACTCATGACACGCTAGCCATGATCCGATGCCTAGACCACTTGGCTACCACGGCCACTCGTTCTTTGTGTGAAATAGCCTTAAATATACACGAAGATGACTTCGACTGTCATCGGATTTCGTCATTTTTGAACTACACTAAAGACATAGGAGCTTCTGCTTTCCTCTCCTAGTCGCCGAGCGATTATGGTTGTGAACTCGTGTTATTTCTGTCGAGTCGGGGGTTCAAATCCTGATACCACTAAGGACCCGCCGTGTGGAAAGGCCGCATCACACATTACCCGACAAGGCTAAGTGGCCGCGGTAGCCGAGTGGTCTAGACATCGGATCATGGCTAGCGTGTCATGAGTTCGATCCCAGTACCACTAAAGACCCGCTGTGCAGGGGAGTGATGCACGTTAAATCTGTCGAGAGCTCAAACGTCCTCCCGTTGGTGTGGTGTGGTAGTTAGGAGAGGGGTGCCACTCAGGTCTCGCGTCACTTGACCATGGTTCAAAATTACGCGGACCGTCGCTAACAGCCCTCGTGATACTAATCAGTGCGACGTTAATATTCTCTCACTGTCTCCCGACAAGGCTAAAGTTCTTATGTTGATGTGTGTGCTAGTTTGAGAATAGTGGTGCTGTGTGTGTCGTCATTGTTACTCTTACACGACGTTCAAAATTACGAGATTCATCGTCAAAAGCCCTCGTGTTGTTTTGCTGTGCGACGCAAATAATCAGTCAGACAACCTTCTCTTCTATGCAGCATTCCCTATCATCCCACATAAAG
>BMAO01018859.1:0-17254 GCA_019973975.1 Trichonephila clavata | reverse complement strand
TTTAAATGTCTCGGCATGACTGTAGTCTCTTCAAAGCATTCCGCGCTGAAACTAACGGTTTTAGAATAGCTACTGCGTTATGAATGCTTGATGCATGCAACATCCGTTGAATAGTTTTTATGGACACGGGGTTTTGAAGATAGGTATTCATCTCAGATGTTATCTGCGGCAATATAGTATTGCGTTTTGGGGTAATATCCTCTTCAATATACGTCTCTCCCGGTTTTTTCAACTTCGGCTTTCGCGTATTGTGCCTCGCAGAAGACACCTAACCCAGGTTTGTGTAGGCTGTCCTAACCCTTGGTACAGTGGTCTTTGAAACATTCAGAAATTTGGTTGTTTTGGACACGAACGCTTCACTGAGCCAATTATTATGCTGTTTTTCATGTTGGAGTGATTAGACATTGTGACGGATCTATACGGGGCTTCTAACTAACTCTTTGGGGACTCTTTAAGAGAAAGAATTATTTCAACCAACTTTAACCTAATGTAAGAAAACGTGATTATGCAAATTAAGTTTATTGTATAAATTCTGTATTCGCGAGTTTTGAAAATTAGTGAAGTGAAAATCTAAGATTGTTAAATTTTATTGGTCAGGATAGATCGGATGTGAAGTGAATTAATGAGAAGCCAGCAATCCGGCCGTAGATCGTAAACAGTGTTAGGACGTGTGAAATTGGAATCACTGAGAAGTGAGCAAGTCAACTGTTAGTGTTCAAGGCCTCATCCAAGGAATAAAGAATCACAAGAATTCAGGCTCTGTGCTCATTATTTAAACATGAGTTAGAGAGGTTTTTTTTGGTGCGCGTCCTAGGTAAAAAACGAGCTTGTATAAATTATCGTGGGGATATAATTGAAGTCCCTAAATATTACCCTCCCCCGCTAACTTGTCTCACCTCTGTCTTCTAAGTATTGATCAAATTTGTATTAGTTGGATTATTAGTGTGTCTGTGTTGAATATTGTGACAAATAAACAATTTTAGTGAATCCTGTCGTCTGATCAATTAGTTTCTCCCACACATCTAGCCGGGTCTGAGAGTAGACAAGGGGTGTTACAACATACTTGCCTCAATGCTAGAAACATAATTTCTTCATGTAATTACTTCCCACAGCCCAATACTGTCTGATACATTCTCTTTCACCACCAATAAGGCAGTACATTGTTGCGGTACGTGGTGGCCGTTTATTGGAGAGTCGAAGGATGGCTCATTTTTAAATGGGTATTCCTATTATTTTTTTCCTATACCAGTATATATGATATGTATATTTGAAATATATCTCCAAGAAGATTTCTTTTTGATCCAATGTGATTGGATAGATGAGGGATTTTAAAATAAAGATGCTTGATATTGATCACGTCATGTATTTTACTTTAACGTCAGGAGAAATATTTGAGAGTAGGCTTCGCTTTAAAATTAAAATATACAAGGGAGGAAATTATTCAAATTCCACATTTTAAAAACTCTAAGGAAAAAACAGGGAAAAACGTAATATAAAAATATATAATCACCTGTTCAAGCGAAGAAAAAATTTGCACTTACTTACAGAAATAAAATAAATTTCTCAGGGAATATTTGAAACCGGCTAATAAGACACTTGTAAGCTGTTAATGATGAGCTATTACTGTGTGAAATCGCCAATATATCTATCAAAAATTCAAGGTCTTATCTTTTTAATGAGGACTCACAATAAATCTACGAAAATAAAGTTTTTAATACTTAAGAAAAGCAAAATTCAGACGCGTTTCGCGCGAAATAGGATATTCGAAAGAATAATTAAAATTCGAATTTTGAGTAGGTATTAATTTAAGTTATTACATATACATACCATTTTTTCCTGCGATGGCTTAATTTTTTCTTGCTTTATGCCTTGTTTTTAATTTAGATTTATAGTGATTTAGCATATCATTATATATATTGGATTGGATAAGTGAATTAATAGAAATGACTGATCGTCGGGTTATTTTGTTAATTTATTTTGTATTGATTATTTGAGATTTGGATTGATTATCATTGATTAAGTTGGTTTTATTGATTAATCATTTACATCAACATACAGAAATATGTCTGAACTCGGTCTTTTACACATGCTGTGTGGCCACAGCAGCCTAGTGGTCCAGGTCACGGACTCGAGGCAGACATGTCATCAGTCCTAGCCTTGTACTGTCGAAGACCCGTCGTGCAAAATTGCCAATGCCTGTTAAATATGTCGAGATCCAAAAGTCCTCCCTTTGCTGTAGTGGGGAAGTTAGCAGAGAGGGTGCCAGCCCAGATGACATCATCGTCTCTTGACCATGGTTCACAATTACGAGGTCTGCACCAATAGCCCGCGTGAAACTTTATAGTGCAATTTAAATATAACTGTAACACATGCTGTTCTACTTTAATTTGAAAGTGGTCCGATACAGCAATTATTTTTGGTGACTATCAACATATATAATATATTTAAAATATTATTCATATGAGTAATGTAATAGCTTTAAAAACAAAGCATTAGTACTTTTCTATTCGTGTTTATTTCGTTAATACGTTACTGCGAATTATATAAGCTCATTTTTAATAATTGTATAATACCCATAAAATGAACAATTTGACCTTCTAATCTGTTAGGAATTGATTTTATCTGTTTGAAGTCTCAAGAAAGAGTTACATTTCATAAAAATAACTGGCTGATTTTATTCCATTTACTAAGAAATTAGAAAAAAAAAGGAAAAATAAATTCGTGGTCAGATAAATTTATTACCAAGAAATAAATTGATACTAAAAATTTTGAATTCAAAATCGAAATTGAGATTGAAGCTCTAGCTGGAGGCTTATGCATTAAAAAAATGTTGGAATTGTCTTAAATGGGAGAAAATGGAGCCTTCCAGGAAAAAGAAACGGTAAAGTATGTAATTGTGTGTGTGTGTGTGTGTGTGGGGAAAGGCTATTGCAATCGCTGAAAATTAATGATGCTAACTATTTTATTCTTAATTTATTTTCCATTTTATGGAGAAAAATTGCTATATATGTATAAATACAGCTTTTCAATTAAATGTGTTTTTGTTTACTTTGTTATTTTGAAGGTATTGACAACGTTAAGCAAAAGTTCAAAACCTAATGTTAAAAGATGTTTCATGGTGTGATTAAAATGAGTAATGAAAAAAGTAAAAGCAATTATTAATCGAAACGATTAATAAAACTGCTTTTTATTACGAGTCTTTATATCTGAATTTTTAATTTGCTTGTTTTAATTGATATTATACTCCTTGAGGATTTATATTTTCTATGATGATTGGAAATAAAAAGTTTTAATTAATAATGTCAAACATGATGATTTATAATTGTATGATAAATAAAGGTAAATACACAAACACATAATAACATACGGGCCAATAAATCATTTTAGATTACGAAATTAAAGGCATTTACTTTTTATTTTTGTGAGAGTGATGATATATTTAATTTATTTTTTGGGGGTAAATTGATGATATTTATAAATTTTTGAAGACAAATAAATAAATATGCTTGAAAGAAGGTAAATACTGCTTTTCATAATTTTATATTTTTCACAAATATAAATAAATAAATATATTATCACTCATTTCTACCAAAAAATTGAATAAAACATTTAGGTTTATAATATTTTTTGATATAACAATAAACCACAGAAAATTTTTCTTTGTTTCACACGATTGCTTTATATTAAGGTGCATCCAAGCTTTCCAATCCATCGAACAAATTATTTTAAAGAAACCCCATTGACCTTTAAAAATATGTAAGGTAAGTTCTACAGAAATATTTTTGTCTTTAATTATTTAAGAGCATATTTGGCGGATAAGTGAGAATAATTTAATCGTCTTATTAGAACAGTGAATTTTTATACATGAAAAATGTGTTAATAGGCGCGATAAATATTTTCAGGAGAGCATTCAATTAATCGAATTTAGAGGGCTTTGGAATTGCACAATCAAAAATGAATCGTGATCAATATTAATTGAAACCAAAAATCGAAAGATAGAACTAAACTATATTCATCTACACATAATCGTAAAAACACAATTATCAATTGAAAACGGTGCTCATCGGTGAAATTTTCATGTTGCCTTCGATTCAACTGAATCACTGTGGTACTTGAGCTAATGAATTATAACTTAGCACCAGAAATTCGAATCAGTGCTGAATCAAAAATTGCAAAACTCTCATCAAATATCTATTCATGTAATTTTCATCATTGCTCAACTGTTTCTGCGTCATTTCTCGTAATTTTTCCATTACTTTTCATTGATTTCAAATACCTTAAGCTCTTTTAAGTACAATTATTCATTGCTTTATGTCGAATTTGTTCTAAAATTTCTGAAAATTGGGGTTAATGGGATATGCATCGAATCTTTTGTATGAGCATGCGAATTTAAATATCACTGCGTCTGATAGATGGAAATGCGTGACACAGTCCTCTGGAATTTCCAAATATACCTAGAGCTAGATATATAAGGGGTTCCTTTTATAGCTTAACTAATCGTACGACTGAGATGTCATGGAAAGTTTTACATTGACAAAGAGTTTTAAGGAACATAGATTTTGGGTTTACTTTGTGTTGCTTAAGTAAGAGCAGTTGGATTTATTATGCCACAGTTTATTCAGTATGTTGTTTGTTATCATTAATAAGTTAGGAAATATTTGAAAATGTAACTGACTGACTTTGTAAATAATCTTTAATAAGGGCTTTGAAAAGGTTGTTTTAGAATAACATGTATTTATTTTAAGTAGTTTGTGATAAAAGTATTAGGGAAAATCTTATATGGGATTAAAGGCTTAAAGCTGAAGCTGATTAATGTTTATAGTTTGAAAAAATACATACATATTAATAAATACCCCAAAATGAAATGCAGTTCAGTGTAATCGCTTCTAGATTATTTGTAGCAACAATTACATCTAATTAATCTGATGAGTATTCATTTTATTACATAGTATTTAATTGAATTGTTTAGTCGGGTTGATTAAAAATTTAGATATTTGTTCAAAAAGACGTAGGCTGCAAGGCGGGATTATAATAGTAGAAACGAGTTATTTATTTTTTAAAAAAAGCTGCTAATAATAAATAACAAAATACTAAATAAGAATTCAGTTTTCCGGGGTTTTGAAGTTAAATTTTTGAAAGTAAAACAATAGCTAAAAAATAATTACTCTGCTGGCCACTCAAAATACAACATCAAGAAAGACCAGAGATATCACATTGGAATTTATTTGACTGATTACATGTTGAATAAAGATCAAATGATCAAAATTACAGCCTGTTGTGACGTGTGGATGATGACAGGAATAAAAGTTATTGTAGCCGCCATTGTTGGATATAACCACTGACACACGTCTCCGCATAAAATCAAAGAGGCTTTGAATGTATCCTTGGGGTACAGCAGCACTTGCTGTACCCCAAACATGTATTGTTGAAGTTGATCTGGTGTAGCAGCGGGTAGTGTATCCCGGGCTACTCGTTGTTCAAGAACATACCACACGTTTTCGATAGACGATATCTAGGGAGAACAAGCAGGCTAAGGAAGCAATTCAATCTGATGGGTAAAAAACTCTTGAACATTGCGAGTCATGTATGGTCACACGTTATCCTGTGGTAAAACGGCTGATGGCAAGCGCTAAATGTATCGAAGGACAACGGACTCCAACACCTCAGAGATGTAGAGCTGGCTGTTCAGTGTACCGGCAATGTGTACTAGAAGGGCATGGCAGTGAAATCTAATACCACCACACCATTCATCGCACCATTGGCTTCGCAAACGCCTGTGGTTTGTAGTTAAGGGTAAAGTAAGCAATGGACTTCTTGTGGACCTTCCACTCTTCTGCGAACGGCGTCGAATGGTACGAGTAGACACCGAATGAGGCGTAACTGACTGAATCTTTTGTGCTATGGTTCATGATGTGGCGGCGCGATCCATCACTGCCATGAGCACAATCCTCCTGTCAACACGGGCAATGGTTAAACGAGGTGGGTGCGATCGATCCAGTCGGTCCAACCTTTCCTCCTGCATCCAGCAATCACAGTTGCTTGGTTTCGTCCAACACGTTGGCAGATTTTTTTAAATAATAAAAGATAATTCCTATAGGCTACTGTTCTTCTTCGGTGAAATTCAGAAACTTGGTCAAAAGATGCTTGATGTCTTCTACAAGGCATAGGTAAGCAGTTTTCGCAAAACCCACGCACGAAAAGAATTATGCTCCAAATTGCCAATCTGTTCTCCCATTTTATAGCGCTTGCTGGTGGTGCTACGATCTGCGTCTGTGTTGTAATGCTGATCATTTGCATATTTCCACGCCGCCAACGCATGATGTGAATTTCACATGGTTTGCATGCTTCCTTCAGGGTGTAGCATTTTGTTTGGCCAGCAGATTATTATAAAAAATTTTTCAAACACTTTGACACAATACTGATAGTAAAAATAATTTTTCTTGTAACAAAAAAATAAAATTTCCTTCAAAATACTTTTGAAACTAGAAGACATAGAAATTCTTAGAATAGACCATAGAAGGTCTGAATACAATGGAATCTTTTGTTAGCCATGAAAGGAGAGTTAGTAAAAAGAGGTGAAAATGCTGAACAATAATTGAAGCAAACAACTCTATTGTTAATATAGAAAATAATTTTGAATGAAAAGGTTACTTCATATATCTTTTCCGTAAAGCAATTTTCGTTTTGTTACCTGTCTAGACGTATAGACATGGTGTAATTGAAGACAACACATAATTGATATTTTGATGAGTTTTAGAGGTATAAAACACTTTATCAAAATAATCTTTGAAAGCTTTTAAATGATTTAAATTTCAATATTGCAATCACTTGAATACTATATCTATTTTAAAAGTTAAATATTACTCAATTTTGAAATATTATTTATTTTTTTATTTTTCTAAAGAAATAGTTGTTTTAGAAATATGGAATTAGATTTTTGATTACTTATGTTTTCTACTGTCGACCAATTTCTCCATAACTAAAAGACATTGCCATTTTTAAAAGAACGTAGCCAAATGCTGTTATCCTTATTATTACTGTATTCGACCGTGCTTGAAAATAGTTTTCCACTTTTGGCTGTATGGCGCACAATTTGGCGAAATTTTTGATTTGACGAAATTAATCGATGATGTAATATGCAATGAGTTTTGTTTTCATTACCTAGAAAAAAAGTTAATTGTTTTCAGAAACATTTGTTTAAAAATTCATCAAAAAATAATTTAGAGTTATTATTTTGTTAATTACGTTAAAATATATTTTTTTTCTAAATTTTAAACTTTTTGTCAAAACTTTTGAAATTATTTAAAATATTTATACTAACAAGCTAAAAGGAAATATATTTTAAACAGAATATAAAAAGTTATTTCGGATATGTACTCTTCGGTGGGATCCTATTTTAGTGTATTTATATTTTTGGCTAATTAGGCAAATTAGTTTTGCCATTTCGAATAGAAGTTCACTGCAGAAATCGAGCTAATGATACTAAAGGACAATTTTTTTTTCTTTGGTCACCATAATTGTGAACTAAGCGATGATTTTGTTGATTAAACCGAATTAATTTTTTGATGATTAAACCGAAATTACGTAAATTAATTGAATACTTGAGTAAATACGGTATATACTTTTTTTCGAGTCTAAACTGCCATCGATTCTAAGCCACACTCACAATAATCTACACGTTGTTGAGAAAAAAGTAAAAAAAAACTGTGTAAAAGTTAAAATTTGTGTAAAAGGTTCATCAATGTCCGATGCTTAAGAAATTAGAAAATAAATTTCAATAAAAATAATGAGAAAATAAGTCAATTATTTTACCTGTATTAAAAATTTTCACAAATGCATACATGAATTTAGAACTACTCTAACCATTAGTATCATGCTTCGAAAATGATTTGTCGCTCCATTGTCACAACTGACTTCGAAATGTGTGCCGGCTTCGTCATTTTCCCCCGGTGTCGTCTTTCGTGCCATCTAATTCATTTGTTATGCAACAATTTTTTAAAAGAATGTTTTTTTTTTTGTGGAGAATTTAAGTGAATTATTAAAGACCATCGAACATTTAAAAGAAAAATTATATAGTTTTACTTACGCCATCGATGTACTTTTGTTTCATCCGTGTCAAATTTCTTGAACCCGCTGCTTTACTTCCGTTTCTTTCTGCATGTAAAATTGCCTCGTTTTTTACATTTGCGTCATAGTGCACTCTTCTCGAGATTATTACTTATGTCTCTTGGATGTTTAGGTAATTAGAAGAAAGAGTATACAAAAAAATTTTCTAAATGAAAACAGAGAACGATGCTAGGTTAGACTAGTGCTTCTCAAACTTTCAACATTTGAGACACAATATTCAATCATATGTTTCATCGAGCCCCCTCCATACAATAGCAATGTATTGAATTCAATAATACTGAATACAGTAAGCCCATGAGGCTATTGGTAATTATTAAACTTATTCTCAACTTAGTATTGTTTGTTAAATTAATTATAAAATACATTGTGCAGTATACTGATACATTTATAAGTGTATTATATCAGTGAAAATGTGTATTTTACTTTTTTGTATTTCGTTTACTTTCAATAAATTAATATTTTTTAAAAATAATCTTTTGTTTTCGACTTTTTAATATGCTCGGGCCCCCCTCGTAGTAATATCGTGCCCCTCTAGAAAGGCGAGCCCCTGAGAAACGCTGGGTTAGACTGAATACTGGAGATAATCTGCGGAATGAGATTAGTTATTGATGCCAGAATGGACGGTAAAAATTTTCCTTATGAATGTGGTGAGAAATAAATTTCTTCCATAAAACAAATATTTTGCCTTCTATTCTAAGCCACACCCGATTTTCAGCAGCATTAACACTGGAATAAAAAGTTCATCTTAGATTCGAGTAAATATAGCAATTCTAATTGAATATCAATGAAATGATAGATTCGATGGAATATTCTTTCTCATTTTCAGTAATAATAACCCTTGTACGATAGATTGTTTCAAAAATGTATAAACAAAATTTGATTTGCTTGAGAATTTAGGTATTTCAAAGCCTATTTTCATTGTTGATTTTGAATTTTTTTATTAATAAATATAAAACGTTATTGTTCAGGATATCTTCATCAGCATTAAAGTATTTTGAGTTGAGTAAAGAGTTTTGAATCTAAGTTTCTTTCTACATAAGTTGATTCTACATAGAAAAGTAAGTATATGATGTACAATTCAGCTATCACCAGACTAATAAATTTATAACATTCTCTTCAAATTTCCTATCTAACTTGATAGCATCGTTTTTTTGTGTAAAATTGGATATTAAATCATAAAGTACTTTATTTTTAATAAAAATTATTTTTAATTATCTTCCATTTAGTGAAGTATCCATTTAACTCTAATTGAAAATATTTCAAATGTCGCTAGATAAATAGTTCTTTGTATACATGTATTAAATAATTATTTTAATAATTAAATAAATACGTTAGTACTTCGATTAATGAAAAAAATTGACTAATAACATTTTAACTATCTTTTAAGTAATAAAAATTTTACTTCACATTTAAATAATAAAAATGTTAATTAATGGTTGTAAGTTAAAAAATTAAAATAAATAAAACATAAATATTGAAGCAATCGAAATGTTAACTTCCAAAAATTAATTGAAAATATGTTATTAATTTTTATGATACATTAATATTTAAAGCATTTTATCGGTGATAAAATTATACTTGGATAATTTAGTTATATGAAGAGATATTTTACACACACTACTTTTCTCTTACTTATCAATACACATCACAAATTTTATTAAACTTTAGAGCAGAGTTTCTCAAACTGTGTGGCGTGATAACTCTAAGCGCGAGCATATTGAAAAATCGAAAGCAAAAGATTATTTAAAAAAATTATTAATTTATTGAAAGTAAACAAAAAAAATGCATTGTGACATAATAAAAAAATACACATTTTCACCGATATAATACACTTATATATGTATGAGCACGGCACAACGTATTTTATTATTAATTTAAGAACAAGTATAATAATTATCAGTGACCTATATATATATGATCCTGTCGTATATAAAATTATATACAAAAATTAACACTTGACAATTTGTTTGGTGTATAATTAATCCCTTAACTGCCAATTAAAAGTTGCACAATTCGCTCCCCAATGCAACCATTTTCCACGTAGGCGTGCGTATGGGATATATAAAGGGGAAAGAAAAAGAAAAGAAAAAGTAATCCTCTGTGAAATATAAGTACACCCTTCGCAAACACTGGCAAGTTCTTTTCATTTCATTCCACAACCTTCTGAATATTTTTATGGATAGCAGTGCACAGAAAAGATCATTCTTCCGACAGACGTATAAATACGTTCGGGGAAATAACGCTTTATCTGAGCTAGACGTTTATATACGCCAGTTGCACTTAACAGGTTTAAACCGTTTTGTAGCCTTAGCATCAAAGTATAGTAATATTGAATTCAATGCATTGATATTTTTGGAGGGAGGGGGGGCGATGACAATTATGTTTGAATACTGGGTCGCAAATAGTGAAAGTTTGAGAAGCACTACTGTTGAATCTTTGTTTTTATCCTATGTGGAATTAATTTCACTAGATAATCTCGAATATCCTTTTTTTTCATCTTTGTCTTTATATTTATTTAATTTGTTATATATTATGAAACCAAGTAGCAAAATAGTTGTCGAACAACTAAACTTAACTCAGAAATTTGTCTTAAGCAGTCTCGAAAAGCATATATTTGGTTTCTAGTATTAAGCAGTAGAAATTTCAGAAAAATTACGAGGAACATATAATGTTTTTGTGTTAGACACGTATTGTTTACTAACGATGTATTATGTACCATAGTTAGAAGGCGCTTTTGAAAAAATATTTCTACAATATTGTAAATAGTTTACTTCATTATATTATTTATTATTTTTGTAGCCTTATATTTTTTTTTTACTTCTGGTTACTTACATAAAACTATTTTCATTGATTTTGTTATTTAGTTTTATTACTTTTCATAAAGTTAGATCTGATCTATATTTTACAGCTTTTTAAATTGTTGCATCATATAATTTATTTTCTTAATGTTCAGTAAATAATTTAAAAATTTATTTCTTTTAAAAAATGATTTGTATGTAAAAAGGAAAATATACCATAATCACATGCAAAGACTTTAAAGCATTACATTATGTGTAACATTTGCTCTTCTAATACTAATGCCCATTATAAGCTTTCAGGAATGTTGTTTTCTGAATAGTAAGATAAATTATAGTATTATAAATAAAATACTTATTTGCTTAGTTATATCTGTTCGGTTGTATTAAAAGAGAAATGAAGTCAGAAGTTAAATATGATTTATAACAGTAGAAAGGAAGAAAAAACGAGAAAAACTAATTAAAATTGTATATTTCTTTATAAATATGATGTGTATGCAAATTGTGTATAAAATGTTATTTCGAGAGGAGAAGCTTTAGCGGAAAAAATAAATCTATCAAATACGAGAGAGGAAAACAAACGAAGTTTTACCTAAGCATATATATAAGGAAAATGAAACACATAAAACAGTAATTAGATTTTTGCTTCATTTTAAAAACCATAAAATAAATTTTCAAGTAGGAAAATATTTAGTCATTATTTTTTTGCTTTGTAGTAGTAAGACAATAATACTACAAAGAAACCGAAAATATAATACCGTTTTGTTAAAGAAAATATATTTTATTTTAGAATTCATTGTTACTCTGTTTGTAATACTGCTAAAAAATTTACATTTTTGATAAATTTGTTTGAAAGGGACAATAACATCGATCATAATTTTTTATTTTTATACAAAAGATTACCTTGGTGCATATATTTATGATGGAACAACAGGCGAGATTAATTATAGTTTCTGTATGTGTGTTTTAGAAATGTATATCTGCTCTATAATTTATTCGACTTTAAATTCCAAAAATTAATATCATTGCAAAAACAATTATTTTTATTTCTGAAATGAACTTAATTCACAGTATTGTACATGTACAAAGTTGTATACGTTTAAAAAATATTTTTCCAGACATTGGATTTTCTTTTTAGCCTAACTCGTTTGCCCGAATAGTATAATCTCTTGCCCTTACAAAGTTACAATTTCGTTTGATGCAGTACTTACTATTTAAAAAATACGAATATTTCAAAGTATATTTAATACTAACTAGGAAGGGGAACCTCCTATCCGCCTAATGTTGGACCAACCCCTATTGTACAAATTACACAACTATTCATACTCATGGCTCAAATCGTAAAACTTAATTTACATGTATTACGTGGTTCTATTTATTTGTAATTTTTTTCTCAAAATTCGTTCTTGACGCTCTTGTTCAGCTAAACCTACCCAACACTTCATTCATTGAAGTCCTCAGATTTTGACAAAACTGCAGCTTCCTTGAATTGTGAGAATTTAGTTTCGTTCATTTGTATGAGATAACGCTTTACTTCTCACGTAAAGATTCCAGTCCAGACAATCGTTGCGATATTTTCCTCTGAGAGCTTGCAATTATGTACTATTGCAAAGTTTTTGGCGACATAATATTAAAGGAAGCACATGGTTGTCGATTCAGTCCATGCGACACATGTGAAATCGAGGGTGCTAACTTGGCAAATTATCTCGAACGCTGGCATTGTCGTGATAGTACGTTATAAATTTGTTACAACATCACGAAAAACTTCTTTTATATATTTAGAGATAAACTAATGAATAAAATTTTTGATGAATAATTTAAGACATTTTCATTCATATTCGAGATCAAAATACATCCTGATATTTTTATAAGGAATAATAATGAAAATTGTTTTTCAAAATTGATGATTGATTGGACAATTCTAATGAAAAATTAATTTCTATTCTGAAATAAAGGATTTGGAACAGTACATAAATATGCAAATCTTTTATTGATATTCAAATAAATAACTCATTAAAATATACAACTTAATTAAAAATTGACATTTATGTTTTTATATTTTAATTTATAACTGAATAAATCTCTAGTTTTATTGATTTAAATTTATTTCATTTGCATTTTTGAAATGTGTGTGGGGATTTTATATTTTATTAATACATAATAAATGCACATACAGTAAAATATTTTAAAATTGATTTTAAGTGCCGAAATATTATTAATTGCTTTGTAAAAATTCGAATATGGTGAAACGTTTTCGTTTCATTACGTTAAAATAATGTACTTAAAACATGAAAATAAACATTCAATATCTTGAGAATTAAGTAATAAATATATCTCAGAGACTAGAAGACAGACTAACAGAATTAATTTATCTATTATTTACCATGAAAAATGATTGGTAGATTGTTAAATCTAATTAATAATAATAAAAACATAATGAATAAAATGCTACAATGTTTTAAATTTTGCAGAATTCTGCCAACAAAATCTAATTTAATCATTAATTAGAATTCGAGAAAAGCTACTAGAAGGAGTAA
This sequence comes from Trichonephila clavata, assembly GCA_019973975.1. NCBI lineage: Eukaryota > Metazoa > Arthropoda > Arachnida > Araneae > Nephilidae > Trichonephila > Trichonephila clavata. The sequence goes on along the minus strand of BMAO01018859.1, from coordinate 3,795 downwards.
AATTAGTAATTATCTCCTCTTTTCATACTGCAGACATAAATAGAAAGCACCATTATTAAATGTTGACCAATGTAAGCCAGGAAATTTGATGCATGTATTTTAAGGAAAACAAAACTACACACCAATCCTTTCGTAATTAGAATAATTAATCCTACCTTGAGGAAAGCTCTTAATCTTAAAGATGGAGGTAAAAAAAATTCTAGCAACAGTTTCACTTCAAATTTGCTTCAGTAGTGATAAAATTTCGAAACAGCAAACGATTCTTGTTAATTCCAAAATATTCTGTATTAATGTTATTACAAATGAGCAATTAAGATTAATGTAAAGGCAATATTTTAATTTATTTTTTAACGTTTTGTATGAATAGAATTAATTAAAAAATTTTCTTTGAGATAGAAAATTATTCATTTACTTATGACTTTTCTATTTTCTATTATAAATTATTTTTTCTCTAAATATAGTCATTATTTTCTTTTTTTCTCTATTATACAAATTTAATAAAAACGTCTACTAAGTGTAAATGATTTATTCTAAGTTAAATAAATAAATGAATGAAATAGAAATAATTATAACATTAATGCAGTTTCTTTGAAATGATGGCAAATATAAAATAACTTTTATAGTAATTTAAGTGATTTCTCTAGTTTTTCATTTTTGATGCCAGTAAAAAAAATTCCCTGATAATTTTAATATTAAGGTACATTAGAATAAAGGTAATATTTTTTTTTTGTTTCAAATAAATTAATTTACACCTCATAACTTTTTATTTTATGTTTTTTATCTACGTAAATTGACCATTGTATGTTATTCGTAAGGAATTATAGTTTTAACATATACTCTTTGTCTTAATTTAATGTCGAGTGAAAACTTCAATACCTGGAATATTCTTCAAACTTTTTAAAACATATCAAACTTTTAGATTTAGTATTTTTATTATATTTTTCTTTAAAAACAAATCAGTTTTATTTCCACTTCAATGGCACTTCTTAATATTAGTGTCTGTGATTGCTGATAACATAATTTACTTCTACTTTTATGCCAGAATTTCATCCGAATAAACAGAATTTCTGAACTGTTTGGAGTTAGAACATCAAAGAAAAATCTAAATCTAATAATGAGGGGAAAAAAAGATTCTTTGTTTTACTCTTTCGTGTTTTATCTTTGAGAGCACATAGATGTTTCAAATGGTAGCAAAATGAGAAAAATGAAAAAATGAGTGATAATCTTTTTCATTTATCAAAACATTTAACGAGTGATATTTAAAATTATTACTACATATAAGTGTGTTCATTAAAAACAATTATTTTAGAATGCCTTTTAAGAGTTATACCCACCTTTGAGGAAGCAAAAGTTACACGTGTTATACGGCACGTCAATAGCTTCCACACTGAAAGGCTCACATCTGAACTACTGATACCATTCAAAGAAAAAATTATTGTGAAGATCGATCCGTCACACTACCTCTATTCAGATATTACAAGAGTCAAAAAGTTCCCGGAATGGTCACCTACATTCACACAGGTGTACTTTTGAGGGGAACATCTGTTTTGGGGGTCGGTAGGAAAACGCACAGCCATCTGGAATTCATTTCTGATATTGTCGGCATTAGCTGCAGAACTATTGTGGCAAAGCCAATTTACCATGTTTCGGATTTGGAAATGTCTCTTTTAGAACAGCGTGCAAACATAAAATTTTGCGTTTTTCTCGAGCATCCAAGCATCCAAGATGACCGACAGGAACACTATGTGCTCCTCTTCTACAAATATAAGAATGTTGAGAGCGTTCTAGAAATCGTGTGCACTGACAGACGAATAACCATTCATGCTATTGCCTCTGAACTTGAAATTTCACATGACATCATTCTTCATGATGATTTAAAAATGAACAACATAGTGTTACTTAGCATATGGTTCTTAAAATGTCATCACCTTGTAACTTGTCTATTCGCGTACCTTTCACTAATACTCTTGGGGAAATTCTATAAAATTAAATATTGTTCAATTGAAAACTTTTTCCAGAAGAAAAAGATATGATCTATGTAAATCATATCGTATATTTAAGCATTAATTTTTAGGTTCGGTAGAAGATACAGCGAGAGACAGGTTAGGAGTTAGATGATAGAAGTTTGAGATTAACCTAATGTAATTGAAAGTTAGACGAGATAATCTCGTCAATTGATTAATTAATTAATATATAATTTTGATAACAGACAGTTAGTCAGTAAAATATTGGAATTCGATTCAAATCGACTTGAAGTCGATTATTTGAGATAGAAATTTACGATTATTTTGTAACGTCTCTCAGTAACCTTATTTATAATTAAATATTAAATATCTCACGTCTTTTCCGTTTTGGCCCCAATGCTTTATATTCATGCATTTCCTTCCCTCAGTTTTGTTAGATTTATAAAAGGATAAGTAAACAATATTTGCTTTAATTACGGCTAGTATTCATTCTGACTCCCAATTATTAAGAGATTCTAGAGTGAATCTCTTACAACCTTAGCAAAAAGAAATGAAAGTGAACATGTCCAAGGAAATGATTGATATTGCTGATGAAGAGGACAGTTTCTTGAAGAAGGTCTTGGTAGATGGTGAGAAATGATGCTTTCTGAGCAACCCTCAAACAAAACGTCAGTCAAGTGAATGGCAAGCAAAAGCATCACCAAGGTAGGAGAAACTCCACTTGGACAAAAGTTGAGGGAAATTGCGACGAAACAACTGAAGTACCTCTAAAAAAATGGATTCCATGAATGTTTTGAACACGCTGACAACGCTGGTGCAATTGTGGGGATGCAGGAGGGCAGTACTTTGAAATCTAATAAGATTAAATTATCGTTCTCTTTTTTTAATAATTTGTAATTTACTTATTACGGGAACTTTTTGACCTTACCACAGCGTTTCTCAAACTGTGGGGCGCGCCCCCTTAAGGGGGCGTGATATCCCTTCGTGGAGTGCGCGAGCATATTAAAAAGTCGAAAATAAAAGATTTAAAATAAATATTAATTTACTGAAAGGAAGCAAATTAAAATAAGGAAGCATAATAAGGAAGCATAATAAAAATTAAATACACATTTACTCTGATTAAATATACTTATAAATGTATCAGTACTGTACAATATTTTTGATAATTAATTTATCAATACATTCAAAACACGTTTAATAAATAGTACTCGTATATAAAATTTAATACTTATTTTGGTAATTTTTATGGTTTATAATTAAATTCGTATTGTAGCTTTATCGTCAAAGTACATTTTTATTGTGTTCAAAAAAACATCAGGGAGGCGCAAAGAAAATTATGATTGAAAGTTGGGCCGTAAGGATTGAAAGTTTGAGAAGCACTGCATTACTATGCATATCCGGTTTGAGATGGCTCGGGGCTTCACATACCAATTCAAACAAGATAAACCGTGTTCGTCCCAATAAATTTGAAGAGTATACTATTTTGATCACAAATAGGTCACGTAATTGAATATTTTTAAAATCAAGAACAATATAAGTATCTCTTTAGCATAATACAAATATTTTCGAGAAAAGAAAAGATTCCTCTTTAATATTTATTTTAATATTCATTCTCTGTCGAAAATCCCGACTTTCAAATTATGATTTTTCGCATATTCTTTAAACTAAATGTATTATAACTCCTCATTTCTCATAAAGAACTTTTCACGCACATAATTCAAGATCTCATTAATTCTTGGCATATTTTCTCGCTTGGAAGGTTACGTACGAAATACTTTCAAAAAGTTCGGCCCTAACTTTCTCCACTGGTTTACATCAAAATCCTTTAAAA
>BMAO01018858.1:0-18344 GCA_019973975.1 Trichonephila clavata | reverse complement strand
CATGCCTATACGCAAAATCTGAGAATGCCAATGAAAACTCAGATAAGATTGCTCTGCAGAAAAACTCGTGTCGCCCCACTCAAGACTTTGTCAATACCTAGGCTCGAACTGCTTGCTCTCCTGCGACATTGTTCGAAATTGTCCTCAAAGATTGTTAAAATTATTGATTTAGAATTTGATGAAGCTCATCTCTTTTCGGACTCAAGTTGTTTTAACTGGATCCAAATGCAACCACACCTTCTAAAAGTCTTGTGGCAAACCGAGTTTCTTTATTTCAAGAATTGACTTAAATATTTTCCTGGCACCATGTAAAAACCAAGAAGACCCGGCTGATTTGATTTCAAGAGGTGCAACTAAGTTGCAGCTTCAAGACGAACTTTGGTGGACAGGTCCTTTCTTTTGAAGGACAAACTTTGAACTCAGACTCTGTCGTGTCGCAGAAAAGACGACAACTTTTTCGAAGAACTTAAAAACCCTAATATTGTATACTCATTCATTACCCATGCAGGCCCATCTGTATTCCTTGATAATTGTTTAAATATTACAAATTAGTTTTACTAAAACTTGTTCGAATTGTGAGTTATATTTTCAGGTTCTATTTCAATTGTAAGTATCCTGCTTCTAACACTGATCTTTCACAAATGAGGAACTGGAAAAAAGCTACAGATGCTTTAATTAGAATAGTACAACAGGAGAGTTTTTATGAAAGAAAATGCTTGGCTGCAGGTAAAAAAATTCTAAAACAAGCAAGTTAAAATTTTTAAGTGTTTTCTTGGATGGAAAAAGTTTTCTCAGAGTTGGGAGAAGAAAGTAAATTCCAATATTGTCATTTAGCTGTAAATTTTCAATTGTTCTATCTCATACTCATAAATTTTCCAAATTAATTATGTTGTACTATCACATAAAAAACTTGCATGTTGGCCCTCAGGCACTTTTATCCTTTGTTCGGCAGGAAATTTGGGATTCTAAATGGCAGATCTCTAGCACGTAAAATTTCTCACGAATGTGTTTACTTGCTTCAAAATTAAACCTATCTTTGCGAGCAATTGATGGGTTCACTTCCAAGTGAACGTGTAAACCAGGGTTTTGTCTTTAATTGCAGTGGGATCGACTTTCTATGGTCATTCTATATTAAGTATAAGGGGCAACGAAGAAATGTGTATCATAAAATCTATGTAACCATTTTTCTTTGTTTTGTAACCCGAACCACTCATTTTGAAATTATTACGGATTTAACGACTGGCGCCTTTATAGCCACGTTAAAAAGATTCTTTGCTCGACGTGGAATTAGCAAAACACTTTTCACAGACAATGCTAAAACGTTTGTTGGGGCTCAACACGAGAGCTAAAAAGCTTGTACCAGATGATATGTAACCCAAATGAAGAGTTGGCAATATATGCATCAGAGAATATTAATTGGTACATTTGAGTACCAAGCTAACATTTGAGGAATTTAGTACTGTCATGAACCAAGTAGAGGCAATTTTAAACTCGCTCCCTATCTGTCCATTGTATAATAACCCGGATGACTGTGAAGTTCTCACACCTGGCCATTTCTTAATTGGAAGACCTTTAAATGCTATTCCCGAGCCTATTTTGATTGATTTAGAGATAAATAGATTAGATAAGTGGCAAAGGTTAACAAAAAAAGGTACAAATTATTTGGGTCAAATGGCATCGAGATTATCTTTCTAATCTACAACAAAGAACAAAACGGTTAGCTAAACAAAACAATGTTAATGTAGGAACTCTAGTGTTATTAAAAGAAGATAATATGCCTACGTGTGTGTGTAAATGGTACTTAGGCAGAATTACGGAAGTTATACCTGGTTCGGATGGCCTGGTACGTGTAGTGAAAGTAAAAATAAAAGATGAAATTTTAAAAAGGTCTATCAATAACATCGCAATTCTGCCTGTGGCAAATTTAAAATCCTCTGTATAATTGTATATTTTTCTTGTGTATTACTTTTGATATCTGTTCTATTTGTATTTGTTATCTTGATATTTGTGCATATTTTGAATTATTTAGCTTTGTGTGTGTATATTGTAAAAAATTGTGTTTATTGATAATTTGTAACAGTCTACTTCTATATTGACGTATGGTTGAAAATTGTTATTTCAACGTGGGGCGGGATGTTACGGACCATTGCATCATCCCTTTTCACCTTGCTCGTCCTGTACGGAGAAATGGAACCCCCCCCCCTTTTTGTGTACTTTGTTTCTTGTTTTCTTCTCTCTGTGTTGTTATTGTTCGTTCGAGAATGAATAAAGAAGTCGTTATTCGTTGGTAAAAATTCATTCAATCTTTTTTCGTATTTAAAATTATTTGTGAGCTATCGACACATGGGCAAAGTTTGTACACAAAAGTCGTCTCGAAGGGTTGGAGGGGGGACCACTTCCCAGGGTATTCTCCTTCAAAATTGAGTTGGAATGATGCCAAATCATACTTTCATCTGTATGAAAAACAAAGCTGCGGCTAATGACAGACGTAAAACTAACCCCTTGACGTCATGAATTTCGTGGGCCTCTATCCGACTGAACCGCCGGTCAGGTTGGCATTAGAAACAACAACACAAAACACAAATCCTCTTAAGAGAATAGTAGATAATGCACGATTAACATTAGAACATGACAAACGCAGAATTGTTAGCGCAGATATAACATTACGCAATACTGTTACGCTAAATCACTAAGTTTCTTACGAATTCTGTTTTATCATATTAAAAACTGCAGCTGTTAGCAGTGTGCCGTAAACATATATAATCGAAATATTTACTATCGAAAGATAAAAAATATCAATACTTGAAAATAAAAAAAGCAACGAACATGAATGTAAGCATTTGCCTTTATCATCCGATTTCAACTGTTCGGGGTCTCCTTATAATAGATGAATTCAAATGCAAAGAATAAAAGTACAGAAAAATGGGTAAAAAAAAGGCGTGAAATAAACTTGATGCTAATTTACAGACTACTTAACACTAGAACTGTGTATGCACAAAATTTATATTTTTTTGCACTAATTTAAAATATCTAACCAAGTAATATTTAAATTTGTTTCCTCCATATGTTACTGAGATGTCTAAAGATGCAATCTGACAAAATAAAGTTTTGAAAATCCTATTGACTTGATTCGCTGAAATTTTCTTTTAAAATGTTCCCATTCCAATTTCCTTTCGTTTAGAATTAATAGCATATCCATTTCTTTGCATTATTTGTATTTTATGATTTCAGAAAATTAATTAACATTTGTGTATGTTCATCAAAGGGTGACGAGTCCTATACTTGACTTTTAATAATCCTCCGGGGACAAATATTTCTCAACTATTGTGTTTATAAAAAAATCGCTTCCCGTGGAGAAACAATGATTTATGTAAATTTGAGGGCTATTTAAACTCTAGCAAAGTGAGTGTAAGCGTTAGTCGTTGGGCTGCTATTAAAGTTAGATTACCGAAGTTACCATCAGAAGTCTTTGGAGTTCTTGAAAAGAAGCTTTAGTCCTGGTTATATAATTGATCTGGACGAAACCTGAAGAGAGCACTTACATAGGATCGCCAGCAGTTAAGTGCATAATTGTCTTAGGAATTTAGGATAGCGATTAAATTTGACTGTCCCCTCAGTATAACATTTTTGATAAAAAAAATTGATAGATCAAATAAACTTAGTTACTTTTATAACAATGGCTGTTCATTTGGAGTTCCAAACTGTTTCTGGCTCCAAGTTCAAATTTTTGTAGCACTCTACTGTGTAATATTTCTCACAAAATACTAATTTAACATTTGAGTACCTTTAGGATCTCCAGCTAGTGAAATATACCGCACAGGTGCACCTTCTTTATCATATCCAATGAAAGCCCATGGATAGTATTTAACCAATGCCTGAAAATATCAAACATTAACTATTACTTTTTTTTCAGAAAAAAAAAAGTTCGTTATCATTTTTTAATGAGTTAAGACCAGCGGCGCACTCAGGAATTTTTCAAGGGAGGATAGAGGGGTCGAAAGTCCAATATTCCCTCCAATACGCCGCCAAGCATATTCTTTTGATTTTGTCGATTGTCGGCAACAGAAACAGTTAAAAATAAATTGTTGAATAAACAATTAGCATTAATTAATAAAATAAACTATTAACTACAAATACTTAATTAATTTACCTGAAAATTTTAATTAAATTATGAATTATATACATAAGATTATAATTAACCGGGAAAAACAAGGTCGAAGGGGGGTCCGAACCCTTGGACCCCACCCCCGTTGTGTTTGCCAATGGTCAAGACAAATGCGTTGAAGATGTTAAATTATGGCTAAAAGTCTCAATGGAAATTTAGATTTCATTTTAAAGTATACCTAACATTTTTTTTTTTTTTTTTTTTACATTATAAAGTCACCACGAAATAACACGGGAAAAAAACACAGACAGAAGAGAAAATACAACACAAACATCATGCTTCTGGATTCAACCCAGTCTGCGCAGATCACTCACTGACCACTATACGAGCGTAGTATAACATGTAAGAAAAATTGTCACGTAAAATATAAATAAATTTTAGACAAACCTGATTCATAAAAATTCCCTAATTATGTTAAAATTTATAAAATAATTTAAGTAAAATCTCCTAATATTACAGCATTTCATACGGCTGTAAAACAAAATAGTTAACTGGATTATAAGTAAATCAGGAAGATGTGAAAATAAAATAGTTGCAGAAGTAAATTTGAATTAAGAGACACATACTTCAGGGGGTGTAAAATCTGTCAGTATGGTATCTACTTCATATTCCTTTCGAAAAGTGATATGCTAGAAAAAAGAATAGAATACTATAATTAAAATAAATGCGTAAATTAAAAAATATAATCATTGATTAGTATTGTGATTAATGCTTTGTTTAATCTCCATAATAGTGAATGGTTATTGCAGTCAAATGTAACATTTTTGCTAAAATAAACAGAATTGAACGAATATTTTTCAAAATATTAAAAAGTTAGTATTATGAATATCTTATATATAATAATCTCACATAATATCAATTTAAGTGTGTTCTAATCCTACATATTTTTTTCTCTAAATCTTAGCCATGTGTATCTTTTTATCCTAAACGCTTGACACATTTCATCTCGCGCATGAAAAGGATTAAACCCTGTGCTTTCACAGATTTATTTTCTATTCTAAGAAAGAGGATATCTTAATAACTTGCACGTGACTTTTTCAGTGGCTGGCGTCAAACCTTACCCTAAAATCACTTATGCATTTCCAAAGAACAACTACTGCTTCCCTTTATTTGAACACGTGATTATATCATCCCTATTATACTTCAATAAGTAATGCCCCTGCAGAGAGTATGTGGGGATATTTATTCTGTTCTCGATCCGTACTTACAGAGAACAGACAAAAAAAAAGACACTCTCCTACATTTAAAATATTTTAATAAATTCCTTTCTATTGTCTCCTACATATGTACAGAGTGTCCGAAAAGTATGACTATCTTTCAAATATTAATTACAAAAACACAAATATATATAAAAATATTCCCTCACGATTTTTTTTCCATAAAGAAAATTTCAAAGTTTTTGAAGTGAAAACTTCTTTAGTGGCGTTGGGCACTTTTTGGTAGGGGAAAATCTTATAGGTTCACGTCACCGACATGCTCTGACATGCGCATGCGCAGTGTGCTTTTCGCCTTACACACTTTTTGGATGGGTGAAATCTTGTGCGTTCGCGTCACCGACATGCTTATAGCAATATATCTGTAGCTATACAGCTGACGTATAGTGCTGTGTATATCTTATAAGTGAAATTGAATGGATTTAGTGAAAAGTTCAATGTGTACATACTGTGCATTGCTCGTTGCGATTCCGAGAATGGGCAATACATATTAATGGCTGTCGTTTATATTTCGCCTGGAAAATCTATGAGACAGATGCAAAAAATTTTATTCGAAAATTTAAGATTTTTCAAAAGGAGGTTCGGAATTATTCGAAAAAAATTTGGCGGAAAATATGATAATGTACGGATGATTTTAAGTGGCGACTTCAATATTAACTTTGCAGGTAATAAAAATCTACCACTAAAGCCTATTGTATCTTTTTTAGAACAAAATGAAATCATTGAAAGTACAAAAAGTCTTAGTATTGTTGAAATTAATGATGAGAATGATGCAAACAATTAAAATAATGTTAAAAATCAAGTACACTGAAATTTAAGTAAATAAAAATACTATCCATAAATAATATGATTGTATATTAATTGTTATTTCAATTGAATTGTATTTATATTTTGTCATGATCTTGTACAGCCCGTAATATATTTGAATTATAAAACACCATATAAACATGCACTTAGTTGCTGCTCAGAGTGTCAATAGATGTGAAAACCAGATTGATGTTGATAATTTCAATTCAAACATTATGAAATTTCAAATTTTAATACTAAAAGTTCTAAGTTTTCACTTCTATCGGCAGTCTCTATAACTGCCAATTTTTTTTACAAGACTTAATTACACGATTTCAATGTGCGCAACACATCGAGTCTAAACGAAATTCTAGCCACGTTCTATCAAGCAGAGCAAGATCAGCCATCTGACTGGCCACTGTATAATACGACTTTTCATTTCATTAGCGTCACTAATGGAAGATTGGTAAACAATGTTTTTCGCGTATCCCTGCAAGAAGTACAAAGTTGTTATGCTTAGAGATCTAGGTTATACGTTATTGGATCCGGAAAACTTTTTCTCACTTCCAGATTACGGTGTGTTGACACCCCATTTACAATGAACATTGGTTGCAGATTTAAATTCGATAAACCATGCTACAGCTTGCACTTTTTCTTGCGGTGAAGCCATTTCGAAACGAGGAAACGGGACGTTGCGGTATCTAATTTGCATTTCATAAAACAGAAACTTTAATCTTTTCTTTATGGAACGTGAAAAACTGTAAGAGAAAATATTGTTTATTTTCAATTAATGTTTGAAAGTGTACACCCAATATATCCTACTTGAGACAGACAAAAATGAGTTTAGCACTAAAAGTTTTGGAAACAAGAGCAGCATTATAAACCTCGCAGATTGAAGACTACTTTATAAAAAGGTGAGGCTTATATATAACCAGTTTCATGGCTAGCCAATCTTCCTGCTTACTGCTAATAATACATAACTTAATCCTATGGAATATAATGGATAAAAGTTCTAAATCCATTATTAATAATAATAAAGGGTGCATAACAATATATAGAGAGAAGAATTCAATAATGCTTACATCATGCTCGAATAAAAAAAAACCGAATTTATCTTTTCCAGTTTAAGTGATCTGAATATTAATTCAAAGCATGAAAGCATGAAAAATAAAGGCCGAATAGTAACATTAAACTTAGGAAAAATTTATTTTTACGAAAATAATTATAAAATAAATTTTTGAAGTAAAAACTCAAATTATAGAAATCCTATTTAGACTATTTTTGTAAAATCACAAATTCTATTTAGAATGTTTTTGCAAATTCACAATTTCAAAAATGTGTATTACCGTACTTAATTCTCAAAACGTTTTGGTGAAAAAATTATAAAAACTAGTGAAAATGGTTTATCAATATCTGATATATAAGAAATTTTCAAAAATTTGAAATGAAAACTTTTAAGAAGTGAATAACTAATTTATTTTATCAGTATTAAAATTTTTTAAATACATACATTCACATGTTAATACGATGGCTGTTTTTTAAGTAAGGTTCGTTTGTTTTTTAAAGAATAACAATAATATTTTGTTTCAAAAACCCTTTATTTTAGGATTGCACATACTTTTGCCTATTTTTCTATATAGTTTCCGAGAGTTTATTAATGCTCTTGTCATCTCAAATTATTAATGCTCTTGTCATCTTATCCCTCTTCAAAGAAGTCTGCCGTCTGGTCGGACAGTCAAGAGTTCACTGCCGTTTTCTCTTCTTAACGGCGTGGCATGCTGTCAAAAGGTGTTTTGCTCCTCTACGATATCGCAAAGCCTCACACTTCGCGATCGACTCGGGATGTATTCGAATCTTTAAGCTGGGAGGTTTTAGAACATGCATTATATAGCCCCGGTCCTGCTCCTCTAAAGATTTCCACCTATTATGGCACCTCAAACACTCTTGGTGGGAAGCGCCCCAGTGACAACGAAGAAGTGAAAGCAGCCGTAATCTCTTGGCTGTCCGACCACGCGGCAGACTTCTTTGAAGAGGATTTTCAAAACTTAGTTCTAAGGTATGAAAAGTGCATTAATAAACTTGGCAACTATGCAGAAAAATAGGCAAAAGTATGTACAATCCTAAAATAAAGGAGTTTTGAAACAAAATATTGTCGTTATTTTTTAAAAACAAACGGACCTTACTTGAAAAAACAGCCCTCGTATTAGAGATAATGAAGTCACTGATAGACTGACCAAAGAGGGTAGTGAGAATGAAACGGCTACTGGCATTTCGCTTACTTTTAAAGAACTATACTCAAATGAAAGATCTAAACTCAATTTAATATGGCGTAATCTACCTACGCACCGATTGTACACAGGAACGTCCCCTGGATCTCTGCTGGAAATCAAATGTGACCGTGGATCCCAGACTGCTCTGGCTACACTAACAATTAGCCACCTGAAATGTCTTTTCTAGGATAGTGGAAGAAAAATCCCCCCCCCCCTTCACTTGTAAAAAATACTGTGACCATCCAGCTTCACCGGATCCCATTCTGGGATACATCGGACTTTCTAAGAGGGATTTAACATCCAATCCCCTTATTATTATAGATTTTTTGGTGGTCAATAACCTTTTGGAGCAGATCTGATATATGCCAGATCTTTCGAGTCTAAGATACAACAAAAAATACATACATGAACCTGTAATTGCTTTAACCGTTGGTATCATGTTCAATTTCACCCAAACAACGAATTTTTTCAGACTTTAATTCTAAACCGCATTCACACAATTTTTAGTATTATTGACACTGGTAAAAAGTCTCATTTACATTTGAATAAATACGGTAAATACGAATAACATAGTTTGAAGGCAATCATTAGCTTTGAAATTTCAATGAATCATAATTATAAAAAAATGCTATAAGTTGATGAAAGTTGTTTTCAATAAACTTCTCTGTAATGAATTGAGACTTTAATCTAATATATATATATATATATATATATATATATATATCTGTAAATTATACACTGAAGAGCCAAAAAACTGGTACGCCTGCCTAATATCGTGTAGGGCCCACACGAGTACGCAGAAAATCTGCAACACGACGTGGCATGGATTCGATTAATGTCTTAAGTAGGGCTGGAGGTAATTGACACCATGAACCCTGCAGGGCTGTCTAGAAATAAGTAGGAGTAACAGGTGGTGGAGATATCTTTTGAACAGCACGCTGCAACGCATCTCAGATATGTTCAATAATGTTCATATCTGGGGATTTTGGTGGCCATCGAAAGTGTCTAAATTCAGAAGAGGGCTCCTGGAGCCACTCTGTAACAATTCTGGATATGTGGGGTGTCGCATTGTCCTGCTGAAATTCCCCAAGTCCATCCGAATGCACAACGGACATGAAAGAGTGCAGGTGATCAGACAGGATACTTACCACGCCAACTGCACAGGCCCCATACCATCACAAAGCCTCTACCAGCTTGAACAGTCCTCTGGTGATATGAAGGGTCCATGGATTCATGAGGTTGTCTCCATACCCGTACACATACATCACCTCGATTCAATTGGGAACGAGACTCGTCAGACCAGTCAACGTGTTTCCAGTCATCAACAGTCTAATGTCGGTGTTGACGGGTCCAAGTGAGGAGTAAAGCTTTGTATCGTGCAGTCAACAATGGTACACTTTCGGAGCCCTTCGGCTCCGAAAGCCCATATCAATGATGTTTTGTTGAATGTTTCGCATGGTGACTCTTGTTGATGGCCCAGCATTGAAATCTGCAGCAATTTGAGGAAGGGTTGCACGTCTGTCACGCTTAATGATTCTTGCCAGTCATCGTTGGTCCCGTTCTTGCATGATCTTTTTCCGGTAGCAGCGTTGTCATAGATTTGATGTTTTACCTGATTCCCGATATTCACGATACACTCGTGAAATGATTTTTCGTGAAAATACAAATTTCATCGCTACCTCGGAGATACTATGTCCCATCTCTCGTGCGCCCACTATAACACCACGTTCAAGCTCACTTAAATTTTGATAACCTGCCGTTGTAGCAGCAGTAACCTATCTAACAACTGTACCAGACACTCGTTGCCTTGTATAGGCTTTGCCGACCGCAGCGCCATACTCTGTTTGGTTCCATATATCTTTATTTGCATACGCATGCCTTGTACTAGTTTTTTGGCTCTTCAGTGTATATCATTAAGCTAAGGTTAGTTATACAAATAGCATAAACTTAAATTTAGTATAATATCAGCAGATTATTTTATACCAGTTTATGTAAGTTTTAAGATAATAAACAAAATACATCGACTTACTTTTCTTAACATGATTTCGGCATTCTCTACGTTGAATTGGCGAGCTTTAAATAAAAAAGAAAAGAACTCATTAATAGAAAATTCTAGACGAGAGTAAATCTTACGGTGGTTAAAAATGGCTGGGTTTCCTGGGTGTCAATGCATTCATAAACTTTTTTTCGTGATCCTTATGCAAGTATAATTTGTTCTCTCCACAATTCTTCCCTAAATTTAAGCCTTTGTTATGAAGATAATCGTACTTAACTTTTAGTGTGTAATATACGAGCATTATATTTCATTTTAAAACCATCTCAATATCTGATAACTCCCTTATTTTTTTTTCAATTCCTATTATTAGCTCACTCTCCTTATCTTGTTCAAATTTTCAATTGTTAATAAAATACTTTCTATTCATCCACTTAAGTTCAAATAAATTCTTTTTAAACTTGTAGTGGATAACACCTGTTAATACAGTTTTTTCAAATATGAATTCATTAACTACCAGTTAATTAATTAAATTAATTACAGAATATTGATGCCAACTTAGATTCGTCTCCATGTTGTTACAATGTAACTGTTAAAACAATGACAAAAGTTGGCATCGAAAACTGGTTTTTCAGCCAAACTAACCAAACTGGGTGTGCACTGTTACAACAATGTAGACAAATCATGCTCTTTTTTTAATTCCTATTATTAGTTCACTCTCTTCCTATATAGATAGATAGATAGATAGATAGATAGATAGATAGATAGATAGATAGATATTTTGTTCAAATTTTCAATCTTTAATAAAATACTTTCTATTCATCCATTCAAAGTGGGAATTGATTTAAAAAATCTTTTTATATTACTTATTTATATAGAAACTAGGTTTCTCAAGACTTTAGTATTTTTAGGTATAAGGGGAATTCATCTATTACCGTAAAAAGAAAAAAAGTGTTGACTGATTAAAATAAGTTTTAAAGACCAGGATACAATCACGATGGTTTAAATCTACGTCTTTCCTGTGAAGCTCGCAATACAGAATAAGCTCTTTCAAAACTTTTTCTTAATATTTTCTATTTTAAAAATACATATTTTTTCAAAATGCGGTAGATGAGGGATCGGCAGACCTTTGAGAGAGGAGAGCCAAGATGCCTGTAAAACAGGATATGTCATGCGTAAAAGAGTTTTTAATGCATATATATGCCCTCGGGGGGGGGATCCCTCTAGTACCGATCATGATCAAGATAGTAGCGCACAAATTACGAGGGATGATCAGAAAAAAAGTTTACAAGCCGCAGGATTTGAAAACTACATATTGTGGAGAAATTTTGCTTCCCCAGATTGTAGACAAATAGTGCTACTTGTCATACAACTGGTTTGCGCTTAGGTAGCGAAATATTACAGACGGTTCAGGACGAATGAAATGGCAAGATCTTAGAAAATTGGCCACGGTGCGCTGACCACTGAACTAGAGTATCAATGCGAATTATACAAACTTTACTATGCATGAACATACAACTCAATTTCAAAAATGTTAAATATTCATGCACAACTTAGATAGAAAATTTCCTGAGCCGCAATATGAATATCAGAAAAGAACTTTTATATATCATAACAATGAGGTAGAAGTAATTGTGTAATTCTTTTAAAACATTACTTTTTCTTTATCTCCAAACAGTAATTAAATAATTACATATCAAGAAGAGAGAGTTATATTAACGTCGCTCTATAAAGTTACACGAGGGCTATTGTGACGGACCTCGTAGTTTTGTACCACGGTCAAGTGATAAGGATGGCACCCCCCCTCTCCTAACTTCCACGCCCTCTACATGGCGGGTCATCCGCGACACAAGGCTCGAACTCATGACATGTCAGCCGCGAGTCCGTGATCTTGAACACAAGGCTATCGCAGCCCTGAAATATAAGTCAATAATTAATCGGTGGAGGAACGAAATAAGAGTAAAAGGAAGCTTTCATTAATAACAAACATAATACGCATAAAAGATTAATATTAAATCTTCTAAAACTATATACATAAGTTGCCGGTGCTAAAATCAAGTAAAATTACCCAGAAAAAACATAAATAAAATTAGATCTACCTATCTAATGTAGATAGCATAAATGTACATAAAAATATATAGCACTTTTAAAAGAATTAATATAACCTCAGTACATCGTTATCTTCGCTTCCCGTAAACCGAAACTGTCATAGTAAAAAATAGTAAATGAATAAGTTCAATAATTATTATTATTTTGGATGCTTAAAAAAACAAAAGGGTTTTTAGGGATATTTTAGAATGGAGAAATTCTAATTAAACATTCAGAACAAGGGGAAAAGAGATATTAAAATATATTTACAAATGTTTTACCTGTGGTACCATCTTGTGTAGCTTTAAGCAGTAAAATAAAAACTCCAGAGTTGAAAAACAAAATCTTGGCAAGATGCACAAATGTGAGGTACGATTGGATGATTGTTCGACTGGCGTGAACTGATCCAACGGTATTATTGTCTGCTATTCAACGTACTGTAACCTCTTCCAAATCCTCTTGCACCATTTCAAAGCGCTGAGCTGAGGAAGGATTACGCTCACAGTGCCCTTTAAGACGGCTGCCTTTGACTCCATAACATCGGCGGAATCGTCTGGAGTGGTGTGGCAGCCGATTATCATGGTTTCCATAAACTGGCATCGCATAGTGTTGCATGATGAATCCCTCTTTAATCTTGAAGCAGATGACGATCGTCTTCAAGTCTGGAGTGGCCGGGACCAACGGTCCCAATCAATATTTGTTTTACATACAATCATAACTTCTGGTGCTATCTCATACGACAGCAGGTCTTCCGTACATCTTAACAGCTAAACAATATGTTGATACCATTCTGCGGCCGGTTGTATTATCCTTCATGGTATATCATCCGGGGGACAGTTTCCAACAAAATAATGCAAGGTCCTATGCCACTCGCATATATCTGGACAGCCTTCGTGCCATTAATACTCTTCCTTGGCCTCAAGGTCACTAGATCTCTCACCAATCTAACATGTCTGAGACATAGTAGGGTGCCAGATTTGGGCACCCCAAAATATCTCAGATTTAGAGCAACAACTGATGAATGCCTGGCAGAATATATCACAGGATGACATTAAGAACCTCTATCACTTTTTATCGAGGCGTATACAAGCCTGCAACGCCACTAGGGGGAGTTCTACCAACTTCTGATTTGAACATTCAAGCTGTAATCGTAAGCCGTGGATGGACCTTATGGCCTTGATTTTTTTATCGTTTTATTATCTGTATATGAGCAGTACACATATTTAATTTTATTAGAAACAACCACTTCCTTCATGGTGCTTCGAGTTTTTCGCAAAAGAGTGTGCAAATATGTAATACACTATTCTTTAAAAATTAAAGTTCAACAATACATCCTTTTTGTGTCTTATTTGAAAATGAACAAACATAAAAACAAGAAATTGGGAGGAAATGTGCACTAAATATTTGGAACAAGATAAAATTATATAGATTTCTCTCTGAAAGCTCTTTTATACATTTAAGTATATTTTTTGTTTGAAATATAAAATAAAAATCGTTTGGTACAAATTACTAAGTAAAATATGACGATTTATGCTTACCTTTCAGAAAACGATAGAACAAAGTTTCATCTTCTCTCATCGTTGGCGTTATGTCGTTTAGCGTACGTCTTTTCAACTGAAATATGATGAATAGAATAAAAAAAAATTTCTTATAGTATTGATTGCATATTTGTAGCATTCAAATGACCTTATAAACACTAATTAAAGACATTTCATACCATACATCATCGATCAACTTTTAATTGGGGAAACATCGCTCGTTTGTAATACAGTGGTCTCGAAAACTCGGCCTAATGTGGACCGAAGGACGGCCCAGTTTGTTAAAATGCCAGGAGAATGGGATTAAAAAGGATATGTACATGTGCTTCCTCAGAAAAAAATTTGCTGCACTTGCATGTATTGTTTGCTTGAGAATACAACAGAAAATGAACTGCCCAAATAACTTTAAACCAGTGCTTCTCAAATTTTCAATATTTGCGACCCAGTATTCTATCATAATTTTCATCGCGTGCCCCCCCCCCCCACCCATACAAATTAAGTATTTAATTCAATAATACTCTACTTTAACTCTAAAGCTACGATACGACTTTAATCTATTAAGTGCCATTGGTGTATATAAACGTCTCGCTCAGCCAAAAGTTAATTATATAAAAGTCCGAGGCAATTAACTTATATATACGTCTTTCTGAAATACGATCTTTTCTGTGCATTGCTGTCAATAAAATTATTCCGAAGGTTTTCAAATGCAGTAAAATTACAACAGTGTTTGCGAAGGATTTATTTATTTCAGAGAAGATTATACTCATTTACTCATTTCTTCCTTCACCATAATGTAATCATATACGCGTGCCTACGTATACGATGGCGTTGGGAGTGAATCGCGTAATTTTTAATCAGTAGTAAAGGGATTAATTATAAACCGTACAAATTATTAAGATAAGTGTTAACTTTTGTATATAATTTTATACATGACAAGTCCATGGTGTCATTGGTGATTATTAAGCTTGTTCTTAACTTAGTAATGTTAATTAATAACAAAATACACTGTGCAGTACTGATACATTATAAGTGTATTATATCAGTGCAAATGTGTATTTTATTTTTTGTTAGAATGTATTTAGTTTGTTTACTTTCAGTAAACAAATAAAAATTAATATTTTTTTTAAAATAACCTTTTGCTTAGACTTTTCAATATGCTGGTGCCCTCCTCGAAAAACTATCACGCCCTACAAGGGAGGGGCGTGCTCCACAGTTTGAGAAACGCTGCCTTAAACAAAGGAATGCTTATATACTTTGGTTATATGCTTATATACCTTGTGAAGGCATAGAGCATTTATCATATGAAAATGAAATTAATGAATACATAGTATACAATAATTTACCTAATTAGACACACCTCAGCTTTATGAAGCTGTCTATAATGAAAATTAAGAAGCCGACTTTTTTCCCCAAAAAACCGTACTGCACTCTGCGTTTCCTGCTTCATCAGGAAGACGAAGAAAGAACAGTACGTCCATTACCGAAGCATCTTGTTCAAATACTGAAGAGCGGTTTCGGCAGCCTTTATTCCATCCCTGTGTGATTTTAGGAATTTGTACGCTGTCTTCATGTTAATGTCTTCATCATTTTGGGCATTTTTTTGTTAACTGTGGCAGCAGTAATAATTTCTGCAGACAAAGGAATATGGGTCTGCGCAAGGGTGTTTTTTCGACCTGCAAGGCGTGGCCGAGTTATCCGTACTGACAAGGTTACCGAGTATTGAGTTTTCGGGGCTCTTCTGCAATGAATTACTCACTGAGTAAATTAATTAACATTTGGTGTAAGTTTTGCGTTAATGAGATATGAAGATCCATCTACTGACCTTTAAAATATGTACATTAGGGTGGACCATGTTATGGCCCTATCCGCGCCTGTGACTAATCCTCTAGGGAAAAATATTTCTTAACTGTTGTAGTTTATAAATGCTCCCCAAGGAGAAACCGTGATTTATGTTAATTTGAATACTATTTAAACTCTAGCAAAGTGAGTGTAGGAGTTAATCGTTAGGCTGCTATAAAAGTTAGATTATCCAAGTTAATATCTCAAGTCCTCGGAGTCAGAGAAGAGAATCTTTGGTCCGATTCATCAAGTAATTCCAGTCAAACAAAAATAGTGTTGTTACTTCGGATCGTCTGCATGGATAGTGATTTAAGTACATTCTATAACAAAAAATATGACGCACCAGGAACGAGTTGTCCAACAAAGATAAAAATTAGAAGATAGAAAGATTATGTATAGAATAGAAAATGATTAAAATTTCAGAAAAATTGAATGATTTATTTCACAGTTACATAGATACAAAGTAACGAGCTCAGTAAGGTGTTGACCCACCTCTAGCCTGGATGCAAGAAGCCACATGGCGTGGCATACAGTGATAAAGCACCTGATGGTCTCATGCGGTATTTCTTGCCGAATTTGCTCCAATAGTTGGACCAGGTCATCAACATTCCCTGGTAGATGCAGTTGCCTTCCCATCATATCCCAGGCATGTTCGATTGGAGAGAAATTTGGTGATCTGGCTGGCCAAGAAAGGGATTGACAAGTTGTAAAACAGTTCATAGTAACAAGTGCTGCATGTGGTCTGGTATTATCTTGCTGAAAAATAAGGCCTGGATACCACAAAAGGAACGGTAGCAAAACAGTTCTCAGAATGTCGTCGACGTACAGCTGTGCTGTAAGTGTGCCTCTAATGACGACCAAAGGGGTCCGGCTGTCAAAAGAAATGACACCCCAGATCGTAACTCCGGGTTGAGGGTCTGTGTGGCCTGCAGTAGGGAAATCAGGATCAGCACGCTGTCCTGGGGTCTCCAGACACGTCTTCGATGATTGTCAAGACACAGTTGAAGGCAGGATTCGTCGCTAAACACCATACATCGCCAGTCAGCATGATTACAGTCTCAAGGAGCCAATAACCCCTGTAATCTGGCTCTACAGTATTCAGGCGTAAGTGGAAGGTGGCGTAGTGGTCAGTGCGACCGTAAATTTCGCTCTATGAACCGTCTGTAGACACTCGAGTGAGGGTTGCACGTGTGAGGGTTCATAACGATGAATCAGGCACTGTGACAGCTGATCTGACAATCAGTCTGTCCTCCCGATCTGCTGTGGTGATAGGTCTACCACTACTGTCATGGAGCTGAAATCTGCCACTTTCCATCCATTCTTGCCAGCATTTTCTATTGGCCACATCTCTTTGAACCATACGACGAGCGGTTCTCCCATTTCCCCAACCTGCCTAATTCAATCCAATGATACGACCTCATTCAAATTCTGAAAGTTGTTCGTAATGAGCTCGAATCCTGCAGCGAGGCATTTTTTCATTCGTTGAAAGATATCCTAAATCGCAATGCAACAGAAATTTTGACCATCAGCTTGAGAATCGCTTCTTATAGACACTTTCTGAGTGCGCAGTTCCGATGCGCTGTAGCTCCAGCTATTCATTCATTGGATACCAAATTTTAATCATTTGCAAATGTGTTTGCAAATGAAATTTCATTACAATAGGATAACTCCTTCTTGGGGCGTCATTTTTTATTATAGGGCGTATTTGTCTTAGAAATGTAGGATAGAAATTAAGGATATGGGGGGAGGGTAACATCTTCACAATTTTTTTATTTTTAATATTTGATATTTGGTTTTAATTGAATTTTATAAAGAGAGTTAATATTTAATAATAATTCCATACAAAAAATCTTATGTTTGTTGCAAAATGTTTGTAAAATTTAAATTTTTTGAACTTTTCTTAACATTTTTTAAATTCCTAAGGCATTTTTAAATATGTTTCTTTTTTTCAAATTTTTTCCAAGTTCCTTATAATATACTTCATAAAACTGTGCATGCGTTTTTTTTCTGCCGCTACTATTTAATTCATTATTACTTTTTTATAGTTAAACTCAAAAGTTCTCAAAAAAACATTAATTTTGATTTTGAAATTTTTTAAAAAAAGAACTAAACATGTTAGAGCTAATTCCACATGCACAGTTTTACAAAACATACATATCAGAACATGTATAAAAATTTTCAAATCGATACTTCTATTATCAAAAAGCCTTAAGGTTTTGAATAATAGTATGTGTACAAAAAATCAACCTGGAGAAATATGAGTTTGAAGTTTTCATTCCATGAATAGCATGATATAATATTCAATGAATAGTCTGAAACTTTTATGAAATGTTAATTAGCTTATTTAAAACTACTTACCATAAGAAATTACAAAAATGTAGAACAATTAAACAGTATACTGGCATAATGAATATATAGAAGAAAACGAATGATATATCAATATTTCATAAA